>PVHP010012216.1:0-43493 GCA_004024765.1 Zapus hudsonius
TCAGGGCTGGGACCCACAGAGCTGGGGGGAAGGCGCAGGGGGATCCGGCGGGACACAGAGGCGAGCAGATGCATATTGTTTATCGACGTGGTTCTTTATTCAATTCGGGGACCTACACTATATAGGGGAAAAGGGGGTACGGGGCATGGGAAATGGGAAGGGACAAGGTGATTGGTTGATGGGGGTGGGGAGTTGGCAGCCTGCACAGGGATAGGTGGGTGGGACAGGTGGGTGGGGACAACATGGGAACACCTCATTGGGGGTCCTGAGTGGCGGGAAATACGTGATGCTAGCCACGGTCTGTCCGTTGGGATGGGTACAAGGAAGTTTTGCTCAATGCCAGTCCTGCTGAGATGAGGGATGCTGGTTTCGGTGGCCAGCCCATGGGGGTGGGAGCTAGGGTAGGTGGAGCTGGGAAACACCTACCGAGTTACCAGGGTTTCACCGTACACACCGTTGTTAACCCTTAGCTCTCCGTGCCCTCAGTAGCAGAGCCAATAGTTAATGTCCAACATAGGCTGGCCTCAAACTCAATGGGGAGCCTTTCAACTTGGTCTCCCAAGTGCTGGGGTAATAGGTATGAGCCACCATGCCCAGTGTCTACCCGAATGTTTTGATAGGCAGTTGGTTGAATCTGGGTGTGATGCCTGTGAATATGGAGGTTCTCCTGTATGTTCATGGGGTTGGAGGTGGGGACAGAGTGTAAGTGGTAATCCAATGGGACTTTCAGATGACTAGTGCTCTGCATGAAATGAAACACTCTAAGGTGTGTCTACCTTACAGCTGGAGTGATTGCTGTAGGCAGGGCAGGGCAGCTAGGGCAGACCCCTAAGAGGGACACGGCTGGGAGCTGTGACTGGAGGATGTCATGGAGAAACAGAAGGCAGGTGGAGGGCAGGGTTGAAGTGAGGGGTTGATGGGAGCTGTTTATTTTCCTGTTGTTGCTTGCAGTGCTAGGGATGAATTCAAGGCCTCATGTGTGCCCGAGCTTCGTGGATGCGTTCTTTCTAGACGACTCCAGGGTTTTCTTGTTCTGCTTCACAGCAGAGGAAGCTAAATTTAGGGTACAGGAAGTTTCTAAAGCAAGGTCTCCTAATGGGTCAGGAACACCCCCAAAAGGCTCTGAAGCTTTGGGGTGCTATGACTGGCAACAGAGGGAGTGGATGAGAGGAGCCTCTTGTCCATGGTTATGTGGACTACTGCAGTGCCTCAAGTCCACATTCTGCACTGAGCTCTGGACCTGAAATCATGTCTTTATTTTTTTTTCTTCTTCTTCAAGGTAGAGTCTCGCTCCAGCTAGGCTGACCTGGAATTCACTCTGTAGTCCCAGGCTGGCCTTGAACTCACAGCGATCCTCCTACCTCTACCTCCTGAGTGCTGGGGTTATATGCGTGTGCCACTACTCCTGGCCCTAGCCTGTGTTTTCTGACTCTTCACCCTGGACTGTGGTTTCTAGAATGGTGTTGCTGACATTGTGTGCATTTTGGAGGAACCATGGCCCCTTTGCTGGGCTGGTGTCTACAACTTTCTGGTCCCCTTCCACTGGGCCACAGGTGCTGCTGTGGTTGGTGTGAGGCTCTGCAGGTAACGTGGCTGTACTGAGTGGAGCCCTCACTTGTTGCTTTCTCTCACTCATAGCATTTGCATCCCAGTCTCTTCCTGTCTGTCCTGGGAAGTGTCACCTACCTCACCCAGTCACCTCTCCTGAAGTCAGACCTTCTAGGATACCTGCTGCAGGAACCCTATAGGTTGTGATATAGGGTTGAACACTGTTGGCAGCTCTGGGCCATTTGGGGATCAGTGGGCTCCACCTGACTTGGTCTTGGGGTTTGTCCTCAATCTTGACTCCTAAGCTGTTGTGGCCACTGTGGCTTTTCCTGAAACCGAAAAGAGTGGGGTTACTATCTGGTAGCAAGTGTATTCTGAGAACTCTGGCTCCCTAGGCTGTTGTAATGCCTTCTCAGAGGCCTCATGTGGACACAGGGTAGAAGCTGCAATAGGGGACCCAGCATCAGAGCAGCCCCAAGGAAGGGGGGGCCCTGGCTCCGTGCCCTCCTAGCTCGATCCTTCATCATTTGTGGGTTGAACAGTTCAGTAGTACAGACTGTGTCCTCACTGTGTCCTGATTGCAGTGAGGCAATATCCCCTGAGCACTTGGGGACCCTGGGAAGATGGGTTCCTGTTGGGAACATGGGCATACTTCTTCCTCATGATCCCTTCCCTGGAGAGAAGCAGGGAGGTAGGTGCCTGTCCAGGTGGGAGTCCTGCCAGCCACTATTAGATGAGAGGCAGCAGCAGAGTTTCTGCTCCTCTCTACCGCCTTTTCCCCATCAGACTTGTAGCTGAGGACCTGGTGAGGACTGTCATGTCATGTAAATGCTTAGGACAGCCTGTGTGGTTGACATGTTTTGTCTTTATGACCTTTGGCAAGTGGCTGACCACTTCAGGCCTCAGTCTCATTTGCCCGCTTCTGGGGGGTGGGGTTCTTCCTGAAAGCTGGGTCGGATACTCTGGCAAAGTGCTTGACACATGGTTGAACTCAGCAAAATGATTTTCTCGGTAGCAGGCAGTGCCCCTTGGTACATGCCATGTTTTATGGGGTTGGTGATGCTGGCCATTCTAGCTCATGGGCATGTAGAGTTTCTCCTTTCCACGCCCTGTGGGGCAACCTGCGCGTCCAACCTCTGTCCCCTGAAGGTCAGGCCCTCCCATTTCTGGCACTGGGTATAGTGAGTAGGAGGCCCTTAGAGGGGACTGGACTGGGCTGTGGACTGGCTGGATTTCCCACAGTGGTCTTGTCTGTGAGACATGACCTGGGCTCCTGCCTGCACTCTGCCCACCCTTTGCTGCCTGCAGCTCTCTTCCTTGGGCCCCCTACCAGTTTCTAGGCATCTCACAGTTGCCATGGAACCCCCTTATTGTACTCGCCTTGCTTCCTCCAGAGTTGTCCCGTGGCTGGCCAGAGGTCCTCTTCTGCCTTGTGGCCCTCACACAGTTCTGTGTCACACCCTGCTGCAGGATCACCGAGCTACTCAGCTGTGTGGAAATAGCTCTTCTTGGCTACTTGAGGCCCCTTCTCCCTAGCAGTCAGAGGGAACCCAGGGTGTGACAAGCACAGAACTCCCGTCCCCCACCACAGTCACCATGGCCCTACGGTGCTCTAGTGCTGAGTTTTCCATCCTTTCCTTGGGGTTGGATTTCCCTGAGACTTCTCTCCATTGTGGTGACTCCTGCAGCCCACGAGAGATTGCCTTTGCTAGTGAGAGATGCTGAGACTATTCTGGACCCAGAGGCCAGAGCTGATCCTTGAAGAAAGTCTATGTGGGGAGGGAGGTGGGCGGACGTCACCCCAGCCTGCCTGCCGCTGCTTGGGAGGAACAGCAAGGCCAGGAGTGCCCACAGACTCCCACTGTGTGAGCACTGGGCCTCCTTGTGTGGCGCCAGCCGCACCGCACATCTGCCCACCCTGCACACAACGGGCTTGTGTTCTCGGGAGCCAGCCAGCGCCTGTACAGGAGGCCGGCTGACACAGTCCTGTCTTCTGAGCTAGCACGGGGATGGGCGGCATCAAGCTCACCAGATAAACCCTGCTACGTGTCGTGCTGGGACCAGACTTCCTGTAGCCTCAACACCTGCACGTTTTCTATGTGCTGGACACTGTAGAGGGTAGGGGACAGCAGCGTTCACATAGGCAGGACTGCCACCTGCATGACGCCCGTGGAGAGATGGATGATAAAGTGTCACTTGGAGAACCATTTATCAGATTTAAAGAGGGGGAAAGAAGAGCTGGTGCTTTTCTACGGCCCAGGCCCAGCAGTGAGGGGCTCAGTGTGGTGTGCTCTAGAGCCTGAGCACGGAAAGGCTCTATTGGTGTGATTACATCTGCAATCCCAACTACTGGGAGATAGGATCAGGAGTTCAAGGACAAAAACAAAGTAAGAAAAAGAGCAGAGACCAGGGGGCCTGAAGGGCTTCACTGTGGCTTCCCAGTGACCTTCCTTCTTAGAGAAGGAGGAGCTGTGCCTGCCCCTTCTCCAGCTGTGCTCTCTCCCTCCCCCAGAACTGCCCGGGCTACCTGGGCAGCTCCGTCTCTGCCCCTCTTGCCAGGAATCTTCCAGTGCCAGGTGGCAGTCATCATTAGAGCCAGCTCAGGTGTCAGGCCAGCTGGGGCTGAGGCTACACACCCAGAGAGGGGATGGATACTCCTGGCTCTGAGCTGCAGCTGCTACCTGGCCCACCCATCCCTGAGCTGCGTCAGGAGGAGCTGTGACAGTGGCTAAGAGCACTCAGTGTGAATTGTGGCAAACTTGGCTCTGTCCTTAGTAACAGTACGCATAAGAGCCCCAATTCCTGCAATCCTCAGAGCTCCTCACCAGGAAAATGACATTATAACCACCACCTGGAATGCTTCCAGGAGGCATGTGCTGTCCCAGGCTCTGTGATTGTCCCCATTACTGCTGTGTGGTAGGTTCTCCCTTGGTGATGTCCCCCTGTCATGCAGAGCCTTACCATAGCTGACCATGTATTTGTGGGGGAAATGAGGCCTGGGAAAGGCTTTGGGGCACATGCAAGAGCCCATGGCTGTGTGGCCCTGGTGTCTGGCTAGCCAGGGCTTTCTTTATGTGTAAGGAAGGCCAGAGCCTGTTGGTGCTTCTTCAGGACCCTGGGATACCAAGATGGGAGGGATCAGCTGCAGCCCCAGGTCTCTGCATCACAGTGAACCTCCACAATGGGCCCTGTTTGTGAAAGGGGGTCAGTGCACCTCACTGGGCAGTGGGTGCAGGGGCCAGCTCAGGAGCTGCCCATGCCCGGCTCCAGCAGCCCCCAGATCTGCGCATCTAGCCAGAAAGAGCCCTTCAGCTCTGCTCCTCCTGCAGAGAAAATCATGCCACCCACTAGCAGGCCAAGGACTAGTCACCTCCCTGCCCGGCAGGGCACTGCTTAGATGCTGTAAGGGGAGAGAGAGCATGGTGGCCCCGGGGAGAAGAAAGACAGCGTGCAGTGTGGTCCAGTCTGGCTGGCCTGTGACATGGGTCCCCTTGGTGTCTGCCCAGGGTGGCCCCTCAGCTCAGCTGGAGGAGGACATCCTGGCCAGGGCTGTTGCAGGCCCTGGTCTATGGGTATGTCTGTAAACACTTGCAAGAGCCCCTGCCCTCCAGCAGGGTGAATTTCAGGAGTGAGCTAGGGACAGTACTGCTGTGCATGCCCTGAGCCTCCTGCCTGGGGAGATAAGATTGGGGAGGCATGAGTCCAAGGCAGGGCCTTGGTTTGGCTTTGGCCAAATACACAGCTGCTTTTTGTTCAGTCCTAGGTGACAACAGCAGGGTGCTTGCTAAGCATACTCTTCTGATTTTCCCCTTCTTCGGGGCCATAGTTGCCCAGGGTGGGCTGAGTTAGGACCGGCTCCCACTGATGTAGCAGCAAACCATTACAGGACCTAACGACTGGGTGGCACTAGAAGGGGTGTCAGCTAGTAGGCTTGCTGTGACCCTGCTTCCCAGGACAGGGGATGATGTGTCCTGTCAGGGAGCACTGCTGACCCTGGAGAAGGAGAACGTGGATCATGCTGTTAGACACACCTTCAGTCACTGCTCCTGGGGAGAACCACTCGGAGCTTCCAGCTCTCTCCTTGCCTCCTAGAACCGGAGCTCTCGGTGGCTCATTGGCTATACTTTGAACTTCATGTTGACTAAGAGAAGCATTTGGTGCATTCCTCCCTTGTCTCTTACGCTTGTCTTCCAGCAGGCTGCGTGACCCTTTCTCATGTAGGGTGAGCTCAGGACAGCTATGGATGGGCTTCTAACCCTGCTTCCATATTCCTCCAGGCCATCAGCATTAGCAAAGCCATCAACAGCCAGGAGGCCCCAGTGAAGGAGAAGCATGCCAGGCGTATCCTTGTGCCTCTTGGGTTCTGGGAGTGTGAGGAGAGCCGTGGGCTGCCTGTGGTCCTGACCTGACTTGTGGTGTTTGAGGAGGAGTCGGGGATGTGATCTTAATGACTTTGTCCTTTTTCTTGCCTTACCACCTGTCCATGATAAAAAAAAATCCTGGCTTTCATGGCCTGAGGTAGGTGAGAGTTCTGGAGGCTCAGGGAGAAAGTGCCAGGACTCAGTGTGTGGGGCCATTCCAGAGCCTCAACCTCCGTATCTTCAGTCTCTGGCATTTGGCCTTGACCCCTGAAGGCATCATTCTGGGCACTCACCATGAGAAGGGGGCCTTCACCTTCTGGTCTTATGCCATTGGCCTGCCGTTGGCCAGTAGCTCCATCCTCAGCTGGAAGTTCTGCCACGTCCTTCACAAGGTCCTCCGAGATGGACACCCGAACGTGAGTAGTGGGCTCAGGTTCCCATACCAGTGGCTGTCAGCACCCATGGGCCTGGACATTGTCCTCTCAGTGTGCAGCTCTGTCCCCTCATCTGTCCCCTTGAGCTCTGGTCTGGATTTGCTCACTGACCTGTCCCTCCTGGCCTGGGCTTGGGAGTGGGTGTCTCCACATCTCCCACAGGGCTCTGGGTTCTCACCCTGTTCCTGTCACAGGTGCTTCACGACTGCCAGCGGTACCGGAGCAACATCCGCGAGATTGGTGACCTGTGGGTAGGTGCTGGGGACAGTGTCCAGACAAGGCTCTGCCTGGTGTCCAGAGCCTTGAGGGCTCTCTCATAGAAGAAGGTAGTGGTGTCACGGGGCTGAGCATCAGTGAGCGTGAGGCTGTGTAGCTTTGCTGTTGAGGCATGTATGGGGTGCTCCATCACGTTACCCCATATAGCATCCAAACTCATCAACCTCAGAATGGTTGTCAGAGAGCCCATGTGAAGGTCACAGAATTCCAGGCTCCCTCGGACCATCTACTTTCAAATCAGAAGCACACCTCCTAGATGACTCAGATGCAGCAGTCAGAGCCCTGGGGGGCCTGTGTCTGGGTGCACTCAAGATCCTCCTTGGGAGCCCACCCAGAGGGGAGGCAGCCCGGCTTGGGTGCTGCCTGTCCAAAACTGCTGCTTTTTATCCATGTGCATTGCAGTCAGAATGGGTACCCATCCCAGTGTCGCTGCAGACAGACCTAGCTGCATGGCCCAAGGGAGCTGGGGTCTGCGTACAGGCATCTGTTGGAATGTGCCTCCCTTTTCTGCCATGTACACTGTAATAAAGTGCCCCCACTTGGAGTTGGCCTGTTGCCTGGACAAAGAGCTCTTGGCTCTTCTCACAAGAGTCTCTCTGGCACGAATGACTAAGAGAAGAAGAAGAGATCAGTGAGACTGGTAGGAATGCTTGTTGAGTGAGTGACGGTTTGTGAAGGAATGGCACTCTCCTTTCTATCTTTCTTCCGTCTGGATGCATATACTCAGCCCTTAGAATTCCTAGGCATGTCCTTGGCAGTGACCTCACTCTGGGCTCAAATTCCCACAGGGGCACTTGCATGACCGCTATGGGCAGCTGGTGAATGTCTACACCAAACTGTTGCTGACAAAAATCTCCTTTCACCTCAAGGTAGTTTTCTTGGGGAATCTTGGGGCTGAGGAACCTGTGGGCTGTTCCCTTTGGGACATAGAGCAGAGTAGCATCTGTCCTGACCACGGTCTGTCCCCGCACCAGGGAGACTAGGATCACATAAGGTTCCTGGTCACCTACGGTGTTTATGACGACTTGATGGGCCTCCCAGCTCTGTCTTGGCTCCAGTGGGCACATTTGTCAGACCTGGCCAGGCTGTCCCTAACTCTCTCCACTCCCCCCAAACCCTCAGCCGGCCCTGTGCTAGCTTGCTAGAGCGGCAGGGATTGCCAGCCTAGGGTCATGAGGGTACCCCCAGGCTGTTCCCCTTCTCTTGGGAGCTAGGAACATGAACCCCACTATGGCTGCCACTGAGTTGAGGCTCCTTCCATAGCACCCCCAGTTTCCTGCGGGCCTGGAGGTGACAGACGAAGTGTTGGAGAAGGCGGCTGGGACGGATGTGAACAACATGTGAGCTGCATGGCCTCAGTTTACCTGATGTTGCTTGAAACCCAGGCACACTCTGGGGGAGGGGACTGCTTGAGGCCACACTCCCAGCTGGACAGGGAGTAAAGCGTGGGGGTTATTTGGAACCTGATGCGTGTGCCCTGGGTTAAAGGCATCTGGTGGTTTATGTGTCCTGCTCCCATGCCCAGCCATGGTCATGCCTCCCTCCCTCCTTCCCTCCCTCCCTCCCTCCCTCTGTAGCTTCCAGCTCACCGTAGAGATGTTTGACTACATGGACTGTGAGCTGAAGCTTTCGGAATCAGGTGAGCAGTCCACAGAGTCTTGAGGTCTGCGTGTACCCATAATACCAGAGTTGGCAAGATACCAATGATCAGGCCAACATTTCTTTATTTTTTTTCTTGGTGCTGAGGGTGGAACCCAGGGCCTCACACGAGCTAGATAAGTACTGTACATTGACCCAGTCCCTGATGTAATATTCTTTTTTTTTGAAAAAATTTTTTTTATTTACTTGTAAGTAGAGAGAGAGAGAGAGGAGAGACAGAAAAAAGAATGAGCATGCCAGAGCCTCTAGCCACTGTAAACGAACTCCAGATGCATGCATCACTTTGTGCATCTGGCTTTATGTGGGTACTGGGAACTTGAACCCAGGCTGTTAGGCTTTTTTTGTTTGTTTGTTTGTTTTTCGAGGTAGGGTCTCATTCTAGCCCAGGCTGACCTGGAATTCATTATGTAGTCTCAGGGTGGCCTTGAATTCATGGCGATCCTCCTACCTTTGCCTCCCGAGTGCTGGGATTAAAGGCATATGCTACCACGCCTGGCTCGGTTGTTAGGCTTTGCAGGCAAGCCTTAACCACTGAGAAATCTCTCTAGCCCCTGATAAAATATTCTTTTTTTTTTTGAGGTAGGGTCACGCTCTATCCCAGGCTGACCTGAACTCACTATGGCCTTGAATTTAAGGTGATCCTCCTACCTCTGCCTCCCGAGTGCTGCGACTAAAGGCATGGGCCACCACATACACTTGTTCCTCTGGGGTCCTTGCCCCTGCCAGGAATAGGTAACAGGGCTTCTTGGCATCTGCAAAGCTCATGGCAGAGGTCCCTCCACCCCCAAGACCCCAGGCATATCCAGGGTGCAGCCTTGGCTGTGCTCCTACCCCAGAAGCATCAAGCGATTGGCCCCAGGACGAGGAGAGTGTGGGGTACAGTCTGTGGGGGAACCGCCCCTAGAGGCTCTTGCCTGGCCTCATGGCTTCCACGCTTTTTTCTTTTTCTCATATTTCCCACTTTGTGTTCTGAAAAACCCGAGTCTTGTCAGACTGCTCAGCTGAGGACTGGCAGCTGTTGGACAGGAAGTCTCAGAGGGCTGGGAGGTGATTGTTCTGGGCTGTACCTTCAAAACAACTGTGGGTGACTCAGTGTTCTTCATAGCAGGGCCAGAGGCATATGTCTTTTTAAGGGAAAACCGGCAGTTGGGAAGAGGCCTGGCAGCCTCCTTGCCCTTGGCCTGGGCTGTGGGGCTGCACTGGGCCTGTGGCTCTGCTAGATACGAGGCCAGCTTGGAGCTGAGCCCTCTATGCCGAGAGAAGGCCTATCTAATACTCAACGTAGACCCAGAGGACAAGTGACCAGGGGTGTAGCCCAGTTGGTGTGCAGCTGACCCAGATGTGCTAAGCCCAAGTCCCTCATAGCACCCAGGTCATTGGATAGGCCTCATATCCCCTTAGTCCCCACCCAGGCTACTCTTGGAATGGGAGGGGGCCTTTGTGGGCAGGGGAAGTGGAAAGAACCACCCAGGTCAATGACAGGAATGTTCTGGTGAAATATAGACTGGACATCACAGCTGTGCTAGACATGGCTCCCCGGTGCTCCTGGCTGTACAGATAGTAGGTGCAGTGCCCCCCCAGCCCTAGCCTGTAGCCCAGAAAACAGGGTACCCCTAACTCTCAGTGGAGTTGACAGCTGCAGCACCTTGGCTGAGCGGGAGCTCAAAGTAGCTGTTGAGAGATAAGGTACTTGGGAGGCTGAGGCCTGTCTGGGCTAAGAGTGTGAGTTCAGGGCCAGCCTGGGCGGTGTAGTGAGACCATGTCTCAAAAAGGGAACGGCCCGGGCATACAGCTCAGTGGAACTGCTTGTCTAGCATGAAAGAGGCCCCCAGTACTGCAGAGAGGGGTGGCCTGGCTGGTGGACACGGTCCTGGCCTTCAGCCTGGCACAAGTAGATCTCGAGTTGCAGGCCAGCCTAGGCCATGCAGTGAAGACTGCCTCCTCAAAAGTCAAAATGAGTCTATGGCCATACCACCCTGAACGCACCCGATCTCGTCTGATCTCGGAAGCTAAGCAGGGTCGGGCCTGGTTAGTACTTGGATGGGAGACCGCCTGGGAATACCGGGTGCTGTAGGCTTAAAAAAAAAAGTCAAAATGATGGGGGGGGCAAGGTGGTTCTACCTTGGTCAGTAAAGACCTAGAAAAATAAGGCAGATTATAGAACGGTGTTTGGTCACATGTTTAAACCCTTTCTGTGTGCTTTATGCGAAATGTACTTAGAGTGACATCTAATAAGGAATCAAGAAAAGGTGAGGGATGGCACTTTGCTTTCTCCTGCTTGTAGGCAGCGCGGGACTCCAGGGCCTGGGGGTGGCTGTTCTGGAGGTGTTCCAGGGCTGCCCAGTGTGGGGCTGCCTGGCCATGCTCCCACTGTGGCTTGCTGCCTGCTCTTTCACCACTGCCCCAGAGAAGATGCCGGCCAGGGGAGGAGGTGGCCTCATGTTTGTCCTTTGTCCCTCCTCCTCTGGAGTTCTGATACAAGGCCTGATTGTCAGGGGCTCTGGGGGCAAGTAAGGTTTCAGGTCACTTCGGGCTTTCAGAACCAAGTTCTTCTCCCATGGCTGTGACCTGGCATAAGCCCTGGCCTATCTCCAGGTCTATAAGTGTCACTGAGGTGACACTCCTTTCAAAAAAATATTTTATTTATCTGAGAGAGTGTATGGGTATGTCAGGATCTCTTGTTGCTGCAAATGAACTCCAGGCACAAGCGCCACTTTGTGCATCTGGCTTTACGTGGGTACTAGGGAATTAAACCCAGGCCAGCAGACTTTGCAAGCAAGCACCTTTAACCACTGAGCCATTTCCCCAGCCCAGTGACATCTTTTTTTTTTGATACAGGGTCTCACTGTGTAGCCCAGGCTGGCCTTGAGCTCAAGCCTCATGCCATGGCCTCCCCAGGGCTGGTATTATAGGCGTGCCTCAACATGCCTACCTTTGTGACAGTCCTAGCTGTGCAGAGCAGATTTGAGACCACTGAGCATGGAGCTGTCATTGCTGTCTCTGAAGCTACCATGACAGACTTGAAACTCTGGCTGTGCCCTTGCCTTGTTCCTAGAACACGCTCTTGGCCCGAGGCCACCACCAGCAAGGTGCTTCAGTGTGAGGCTCGGGCATGCTGGGTGTCAGAGACCTGGATTAGCACCCCATTTGCCCTCATGCTGTTTGTGACAGAACAACGAAGGATGGTCATTGGTTCCAGGTTCCACAGCCTGGGCTGTCCCTAAGGTGGTCATCAGTGGGGACATAGGCCATGTCTCTAGCCTTGCTGCCTCACGCTGGCTCTTTCTTGCCCTCTGCAGTTTTCCGGCAGCTCAACACAGCCATTGCAGTGTCCCAGATGTCTTCTGGCCAGTGCCGCCTGGCCCCGCTCATCCAGGTCATCCAGGACTGCAGCCACCTCTACCACTACACGGTCAAGCTCATGTTCAAGCTGCACTCCTGTGAGTCGTCCTGGTGCCTTGGCTGTCGACTGTCAGTGTTAACTTCTCATCCATTGACACTTCCCCAAAGCAGAGAAAGACTGAGTGGAGTAGCACAGTGAACACTTGGCATAGGAGAGAAGCGGCCCCTCACCTGCTTCCTGTCATGTTCTCTATCACTGTAGTGTTCAGGAATTGATTCTTTAGGTCACGCTGTGAGCTGCTGACTCAGTGTATGTGCTATTTTTTTCATGACCCCAGGGCTAAGGTGTCTGGTCACAGTGACCATATGGTGCCCCCCAAAGTCAGGCACAAGTGAGATGTGCTGCTCTTCCAGTGTCATCCTCTCTTTATAAAAATTATATATGTGTATCAGTTGTAATTAGCCGGATCTCCAGATGCACGAGCCACTTTATATATCTGGCTTTATGTGGACCCAGTCCTTAGGATTTGCAGGCAAGCACCTTAACCACTGAGCCATCTCTCCGGCCCTCGTCACATCCTTTCTACCTGCTCACTGCTGCCTTCTGTAGCCCAGAAGTCAGAGCCAGAGTCTCCGTGGAGTCCCATCTTCCTTCTCGGTGCCCTGGGGTGGCCAGGTCACAGGGATCTCTCTAACTCTGTGGAGGCCAAACAGTCACAATGGTGGGCAAAGAGAAAATTCTGTTAAACTCGTGCTGTCCCCCAGGTCTCCCGGCAGACACCCTGCAAGGACACAGGGACCGGTTCCACGAGCAGTTTCACAGGTACCGCCCCGAGCAGGGTCAAGCCTGGTGGGGAAGAGACCCTGTGGCCCCTCTGACGTGCCACCCTCCTCTGCACGCAGTCTCAGAAACTTCTTCCGCCGAGCTTCGGACATGCTCTACTTTAAGCGCCTCATCCAGATCCCGCGACTGCCCGAGGTGCTGCCCCCTCCCATGCCCTGGTGGTAGCCCCGGGGTCCTGGGAGAGCTCTGGCTGGGTCCCCACAGCTGAGCAGCGCCCATCTCCTGCCCCTGCAGGGACCCCCCAATTTCCTACGGGCCTCAGCCCTGGCTGAGCACATCAAGCCTGTGGTGGTGATCCCTGAGGAGACCCCAGAGGATGAGGAACCTGAGAACCTCATTGAGATCAGCAGTGGACCCCCTGCAGGGGAGCCAGTGGTGAGCTGTGCTGCAAGCCCCACGGCCTTCCCACCTAGCATCCGCCTGGGGAAGAGTGTGGGGCAGGGGTCACTGTGCTCTGCTATGGCAGGTGGTGGCTGACCTCTTCGATCAGACCTTTGGACCCCCCAATGGCTCCATGAAGGATGACAGGTGAGTTCCCAGGGGCTGGCTGGGGTCAGGAAAATGGGGGCGGGACTGGAAAGGCCAAGGATGGTTAAGATGGACTCATGAAATGCCCAAATCCCAAGTAGCCACTAGAGAGCCTGGCTCCTTTGTGTGAGTGTGTGACCTTTTGGTCGATGAACTTGAGTCCAAGACCTCTGTCCTCAGGGACCTCCAGATCGAGATCTTGAAGAGAGAGATAGAGACCCTCCGTGCCGAGCTGGAAAAGATCAAGCTGGAGGTGAGGTGAGGGACTGGCAGGGTGTCCTCACGTGGACCGCCTGGGCCTCATTGGGTCCTTGCTGTGGCAGGCCCAGCGGTACATCTCGCAGCTGAAGGGCCAGGTGAATACCCTGGAGGCCGAGCTGGAGGAGCAGCGGAAGCAGAAGCAGAAGGCCCTGGTTGACAACGAGCAGCTTCGCCACGAGCTGGCCCAGCTGAGGGCTGCCCAGCTGGAGGGCGTCCGCCAGCAGAGCCTGCGAGAAGAGGCCGAGAGTGCGTACCTCTGAGGTCCCGAGGAGGGAGGGAGGCAGGCCGGTAGCCGGGGCTCCCCTTGCCTGCCTGGCTCAGCCTATGCTCTGCTCGGCTCTCTTCCCAGGGAAGGCCAGTGCCACGGAGGCGCGCTACAGCAAGCTGAAGGAGAAGCACAGCGAGCTCGTCAACACGCATGCCGAGCTGCTCAGAAAGGTGGGCCCGCCTGGCTTGGGAAGGGCACCCCCGCCCAGGCCCAGAGCCTGAGCCGTCCCTGCCCTGCCCTGCAGAATGCTGACACGGCCAAGCAGCTGACAGTGACCCAGCAGAGCCAGGAGGAGGTGGCGCGGGTAAAGGAGCAGCTGGCCTTCCAGATGGAGCAGGTGAAACGCCAGTCTGAGATGAAGGTATGCCTTGTGTGCAGGTCCCGCCCATGTCCCCCAGCCCCCAGTGCTGTCCCAGTGACACACTGTCCTGTCCTAGCTGGAGGAGCAGAGTGACCTGCTGGAAAAGCTCAAGAGCGAGCTGGCGGCCAAGTCTGGAGAGCTGGCTCATGCGCAGGAGGCTCTGAGCCACACAGAGCAGGTGCTGGGACAGGGTGGGGTTGCTGGGACCAGGCCTTTCCACGCTTAGACTGGCGTGGTGGTCAGCTGCCACCATGTGCAAGAGTGGGCAGGGCTGCCTGTTCACAAGGCTTGTCCACAGAGCGGGGCAGAGCTGCGCTCCCGGCTGGACGCGCTGAGTGCGGAGAAGGACACGCTGTGCGGGGAGGCGAGGCAGCGGGAGGCCGAGCTGCTGGCTGCAAACAGTCTGCTGCGGGACAAGGAGGAAGCTCTGAGCCTCGAGCAGCAGCGCAGCTCCCAGGAGAGGGCCGTGCTGCAGGGCCGCCTGGCAGAGAAGGTACGGTAGCGCCTCTGCCCTATCCTTGCTAGGAGGGCGTGAGAGCGCATCCCATTCAAAGAAGCTCCAGGGGCAAGAACCAGCTTCCCTGCATCCTCATCGCCCAGGATTGCTGTGTTTATTTATTTTAGCCAGCCAAGTGGGTGGAAAGCTCTGGCGCTCTCTCTCTCTCTCTCTCTCTCTCTCTCTCTCTCTCTCTCTCTCTCTCTCAGCCCAGGCTGGCTTTGCCTCTTGTGAGAGGTGTGCCCCACCATTGCTGCTTGTCCTCATTGGCTAATGATCCTGAGTGGGGTTTTTTTTGGAAGTAGGGTCTCACTCTGTAGTCCCAGGCCAGCCTTGAACTCACTGCAGTCCTGCCTCTGCCTCCCGAGTGCTGGGATTAAAGGCGTGTGCCACCACACCTGACCCATGTACTACGTGCTCAGCTGCTCAGTGGCTGTTTGGGAGGACATTCAGATTCTTCACCTGCTCATTAGCTGGACTGCTTGTCCCCGTGAGCCACGGTTACAGCTGGGCCGCCTGTCCTCCTCCCACCAGGAGTCTCAGGAACAGGGGCTGCAGCAGAAGCTGCTGGATGAGCAGTTTGCAGTGTTGCGGGGTGCTGCTGCTGAGGCTGAGGCCATCCTGCAGGACGCCGTGAGCAAGCTGGATGACCCCCTGCACCTGCGTTGCACCAGCTCCCCAGGTCCACACTTGGGGACCTGCCTCCTTCCTATTCCCCAAACCTGAGAAGTAAGCAAGGTGTTGAGGCCTCACACTCTCCTGTGATTATTGCAGACTACCTGGTGAGCAGGGCCCAGGCAGCCCTGGATGCGGTGAGCGCCCTGGAGGAAGGCCACGCCCAGTACCTAGCCGCCTCCACAGGTGAGTGCGGCCAGGGGGTGGGTGGGCAGGTAGACTGCCTGTTGCAGAGGTTGTCGGGGTGTCAGGCACCTCTTCAGGAAGCTCCACTCCTATCTCTGAACCTGGCCTAGTGAACAGCAATGTGTGCAACCTGGGGTCACCCTGACCCTGGTTTGCTTACTGCTCTGCCATCTTACTTGCTTGGCCTTCAACAGCCTTTCCTCATCTATAAATGTGCCCTGGGACCTTGACCTAGGCTTGCTGGGAGGATGATATGGTGGCCCACACAGTGTCTCAGTGCTCCCCACCTTCACTTGTCCACCTGCAGATGCCTCAGCCCTGGTGGCAGCCCTCACCCGCTTCTCCCATTTGGCTGCGGACACCATCGTCAACGGCAGTGCTACCTCCCACTTGGCCCCAACTGACCCTGCTGACCGTGAGTGGGTCCTGGCTGCCTTGCCAGCTTGTCTCCCACGGGAGTCTGGGTGGGGTGTGGGGGGACATCATGTGGGGTGCTCATGGACATCTGACTCCCTCAGGCCTGATGGACACGTGCAGGGAATGTGGGGCCCGGGCGCTAGAGCTCACGAGGCAGCTGCAGGAGCAGACAGCTCTGCCCAGGGCCCAGCCCAGCCTGATGCGGACTCCCCTGCAGGGCATCCTTCAGCTGGGCCAGGTGAGGGAGGCAGCAGTGCAGGGCTGATCATGGGGAGGGGGCTACCTTCTTGGCACTCCCCCTCGGTTGAGCTGGGGTTCCCTACACAGAGCCTTGTAGGCTCTTGCAGCTGACAAAGTCGATCTTGCATCTACCTGGCCAACTCCTGTCCCCCCAGGAGCTGAAGCCCAAGGGTCTGGATGTGCGGCAAGAGGAGCTAGGGGCCATGGTTGACAAAGAGATGGCTGCCACCTCTGCAGCCATTGAGGACGCTGTGCGGAGGATCCAGGTGAGGACTGAGCCTCGGCATCTGCGGTCCCTGCTGAGCTGGCTGGTGTGGGGTTGCTAAGTTTCTGTGGGGAGGACCTGACCCCAGGACACTGGCTCATTCTGTCTAGGACATGATGAATCAGGCCCGCCACGAGAGCTCAGGAGTGAAACTGGAGGTGAATGAGAGGTGAGTGCTACCTCTGCCCCGAGACCCCAGCATGAGGCAGGGTCCACGTGCCCCCAGGTCCAGGAGGGCCTACCCTTCTGACTGCTGAGCTCTCCAGTAAAGAAGGGCTGGGAGTGAAAGGATCCATGGCCCCTGCTCCACTCTGGCCAAACCTGCAATGGTTTTCAATGGCTACAGAGCAACCTCCTCTCTCTCTCCTGTTCCTCTCCAGGATTCTCAACTCCTGCACAGACCTGATGAAGGTGAGTGGGCACAGTGACCCCAGGGCAGGCTCTGTACTGGGACCACCTGGAGAGTCACACATATCTTGGTCTTGGCAGGCCATCCGGCTCCTAGTGATGACGTCCACCAGCTTGCAGAAGGAGATCGTGGAGAGTGGCAGGGTGAGTAGGGTGGACTGTGGTCTGCCTTCCTGGCCAGGTCAGCAAGGGCTGACCCCTTTGGGCATGAGACCCCTGAAATGGGCAATGGAGTGATACCCCCCACAGTGCCTGATATAACTGAAACGCCTACACTGGAGGGATGCTTCAGAGAGACCCCAGGGAAGTGTCTGCGCCTGGGGCTGACCGGTGATGCCTCCACCGGCCAGTGCGTCCCTGTCCTCTTCCCACCACTAGGGGGCAGCCACGCAGCAGGAATTTTACGCCAAAAACTCCCGGTGGACTGAAGGCCTCATCTCAGCCTCCAAGGCCGTGGGCTGGGGAGCCACACAATTGGTGTAT
This sequence comes from Zapus hudsonius, assembly GCA_004024765.1. Lineage (NCBI taxonomy): Eukaryota > Metazoa > Chordata > Mammalia > Rodentia > Dipodidae > Zapus > Zapus hudsonius. The sequence goes on from PVHP010012216.1 coordinate 17,053, forward strand.
GTCACCTCTGGTGTGGGTGGGGGTGGATAGGTCTGAGAGTGGGGGTGCAGAGAGCCAGGCCCTGATCAGCCCCTGCCCCTCAGAGAGTCTGCAGACAAAGTGGTGCTTCACATGGGCAAATACGAAGAGCTCATCGTCTGCTCCCACGAGATCGCAGCCAGCACAGCCCAGCTGGTGGCAGCTTCCAAGGTGAGGCCGCAGTGACATCCAAGATCCACAGGTTTCGGGGTCAACAAGTCCTGGGCTGGGAGACCATGATTCCCCCTGCTCCCCCTAGGTGAAAGCTGACAAACACAGCCCCCACCTGAGCCGCTTGCAGGAGTGCTCCCGCACCGTCAACGAGAGGGCCGCCAACGTGGTGGCCTCTACCAAGTCAGGCCAGGAGCAGATTGAGGACAGAGGTGAGTTCCCTGGTGTCCAGGGGGTGCTCCTGGCTTCTCAGGGCCTGCCTCGACACTTACCCCTTGTTCCTGCCACAGATACCATGGATTTCTCTGGCCTGTCCCTCATCAAGCTGAAGAAACAGGAGATGGAGACTCAGGTAGGCCCCATGCCCACTTTTGCCAGGCTCTTAGGGCTGAGCTCTGGGAGGGCCCATGGAGGGTGTGGGCAGTGCTGAGCTAGCTGTGGGCCTGTAGGTGAGAGTCTTGGAGCTGGAGAAGACACTGGAGGCGGAGCGCATGCGGCTTGGGGAGCTGCGGAAGCAGCACTACGTGCTGGCTGAGGTGATGGGAACATCCGGCGAGGAGGAGGCCAGTCGGCCCAGTCCTGTCCCGCGAAGTGGGGCCACCAAGAAGCCACCCCTGGCCCAGAAGCCCAGCATAGCCCCCAGACAGGACAACCAGGTGCTGGGAAGGGGGGGGGGAGACGTGGGGGAGTGGCTGTACCCACAAGGCACCATGTGCTTCTGCCTCATCTTCTAAACCCTCCTCTTTTGACTCCTGCAGCTCAGCTCGTGAACTACTCGACGCACAGCAGGTTCGGCAGGGTGGCCGCCGAGGCCTGGGCTGTCCTGCAGGGACCAGGGGCCTCCAGCCCCTGCACTTGGTGCCCAGAGCAGCATCACTGGGCATCACAGCCTTCACTAGCCTGCAGAGGCCTGAGCTACATGGGCGGTGCATCTGAGTGTCAATCTATTCATCTTCAGTAGGAACTGCCTTGGCAGCTGGGAACCTGCAGGCCCGAGCACAGCTCTGCAGCCAACACGGAATGTTAATACTCTGAGTCTTTTCTTCCTAGGTTTCTAGTCATCACACTGGGAAACAGCCATGCAAGGGGCTTCCTGCCTCTGGTCTCCAAGCCTGAGGCTGTCCCTTGCTCTCAGGGATAAGGGAACAGCCTCTCATGTCCTCTGTGGGGCAGATTGCCTGAGGTATCCTTGGGCTCTATGGCCTCAGGCAGAGCAGGTGGGCTGGAGCCATGGGTGTCACACTTCTCCTGGGCCTGGTGCTAGGGCATTTGTGTTGAGAGCCCCAGGAGGTCAGGCGCTGTGGGGGAACCCCAGCAGGGGCTGCTGGGGCCTGTGGGGTGTCCTGGATCAGGTGCTGTCTCTGCTCCCCAAGTTTCCATTTCCAGCAGGACTCTGGCTGTTTCCACTTCCTGTTTTCATTCTGGCCCTCCCAGTTGTGGCTCTCCCATCACCCACCTGGAATAGATTCCAGCCCTTCCAAAATGGGCCTTGGCCCCTTAGCTCTGAAAAAGCCGAGAAACTAGAAGCCACAGGCCCAATTTGGAGAGGGTGTTGGGGGGGGGGGAGTGGGGACAAGCAAGATGGAGCCCTGGCCTGGCATGCAACCTTGAGGTTTGAATAAATTAGTGTTCCTTGAGCCTAAGGGAAGTAGTTGAGTGGGGGTGGGCAGATTGTCAGTAGACCCAGCAGCTGGACCAGTGTCCGGCCTTCTCCAACTGTCCCCATGCCCTGATGGCGCCGTGGGAGGGAGCCAACTCTCTGCCCTGTTTAGTATTCCCTGTGCTGAGGTTCCATTGGCAATAAAATGCACTGACTGTTGCCACCAGTGCCTCTTGAGAGGCTGTGCCTGACTTGTCATTCTTTAGGACACGTTCTCTCACCAGGCTCTGGTGAGCTCTTTGTGGGTTCTAGTTATTGGTGACACATTTGGGGTTAATGCTGCCACCAATCTCCAGACTTCAAGAAAGGCTGAACCCAGGCCTTTTTTGAGGCCCCTCTGGCCTGAACCCCCCCCCCCACCTGCCATGGAGTTCATGTTCAAGCCGGCCTGAGGCCACGTCTTTAGCTGCATTTCAGTTTTCATGCGTTTAAAGTCTGAGCTGGTCAGAGTGGACCTTGACCATAATACCACAGTTGAACACACTCCAGAGCACAGTTCATGCTGCGGCCCCAGGAAAGGCTGGCTCCCTCCTGCCACAGGTCACTCAAGTCCCATGTGCTCACTGGGGAGGGACGATGGACTTGGCTGTAAGCTCCCCAGCAGCCACTGGGGAGAGAAAATACAAGATTTTCTCTAAGGCAAACTGACTTCTCTGAATAAGCTGCTCATCCTGATAACCACAGGCATCTGTCATGCACATGACCACGGGTAGTGAGCAAGGACTGGCATCTCCCTCAGATGGTTGGCTCAGCTTGCACATGGCTGCTCTCGGTTCTTGTGCTCCTTAAAAGGGCCATCTGGTGCTCCCAGGGGCCTAGCACACGAGGTCACAGGTCCACAGCCCAGCAAAGGGTAGGGAGTACACGAAGTCACAGGTACATAGCTAGGGGCCGTCTGCACACTAAGGCACGGGAGGCAGAGCTGACAGGGTCTCCTCTTCACCTCAACAGTGAAGCAGCACCCAGTGGGCCTTGCTGTGGGTAGTGACCCTGTTCCCTCAAAATGCCTGCTGGCAAGTTCCCAAGCAAAACGTCAGAGCCACCGAAACAGCCATTCCCATCAGGGTACAGGTCTGTGGATGCAGCAGGGAGAGCTTGAGCCCTGAGGTCACCCTCAGCAGCTGCCTCAGTATTGGAGCTGCAGTGCTGAAGCCATCGTGACTGTGTCTTACAACAGGAACCCGCTTCTACCACTGCCATCACATTAAAAGGGATAAGCGGACTGTGGCTAGTGTCAGGGACTCTGGACAAAGGCTTCGGTCGCAGGTAGCTTTTCGAAGTATGTGTGCAGGTGCATTCAAAATGGCCTTTTAATATCAAGAAGTCAGAAGTGGGGCGTGGTGGCACACACCTTTCATCCCAGCACCTGGGAGGCAGAGGTAGGAGGATGGCCGTGAGTTCAAGGCCAGCCTGGGACTACATAAGAGTTCCAGGTGAGACCCTACCTTGAAAAAAATTAATAAATGAGCAGTCAGTACTGTGCTCTGTAAACACTGATGTTCTAGAACCAAACGTCACAAATATCCTCAGGTGAAGTAATAAGACTGAAACGAATAATTCTCAATTTATTAAAAAGGGTCCTACAGCTTTACAGCCCAATATCAAATGGCCCTAGGCAGCAATGGCAAGGCCAGCCTGGTGGTCTCTTCAAACACCCACTTGGAGCCCCTGTTTGACTACGGCCCGGGGCTGGGCTGTGGGCACTCCTCACAGCAGCTGGTGACAAAGGTATCCAGGTGAGGTGGCACCGTCCTTGAGATTCACAGGATGGCAGAGAATCATCCTGTGCAGCTTTGCTTCTTTACAAAACGGTTAGGATACAGAAGTCTAGGGGTGGGAGGAAGTGGGGGACGAAGGCTGGAGGCCAGCCTGGCCTGGAACAGGCTCCCTCAATTTCAACTGGTCACAGATTGAGTCCTAGCTGCCTGACCCCAGGTGACAGGGACAAGGTAAGGGTGGAGCTGCCCCTCCCCCAGCTGAGCCCTGGGAACTGGCACACGTGGCACCTGCAGATAGATCCAGAAGGAAGGAGGAGCTGACGGCCCTCCCACGCCCTTGCCCTGAGGCCCGGCAGCAGCGGGAGGCAGAGAAGTCTGCCGAGAGTATCCTGGCCACAAAGCAAAGGACTTAGCCAAGTGGATCTGGGAGTGGTGGGCCTCGGGACCCAGTGGGGCAGCCATGCAGGCACCGAGTGAAGGGAGCTAAGGCACAGCACGGGCACCCGCACGAGTCACCATGCACTGCTTGCATGGAAGGACACTGCATTCACCTCATCTGTGTTTCTTCTGTTCAAAATACTTGGATTTTTAAAAAAAGTTTCCCTGAATGGTCTTGAGGAATTTCAAAAAAGTTTTCTTTCCAAATATAAACCAGGAAAATGACGCATGTGAAAACACTGGTGAGCAGGGTCGGCTTCAGGAGGAGAAGCTGGGGTCAGCGTGCACGAGTCTCGCACCCAGGGCCATTGCTCACCTGGCCAAGTGCAAAGTGTGCCGTGGCTTTGAAGGGGAGGGTGCAGCGACTGTGGTGACCTGTCCCACAGACTCGGTGAGCAACACAGCTGCCCATCATGGCCTGGCTGTGGGCACATTCCCTCACCAGAGCCGCAGCAGCTGGAGGGTTGAGACTTGAAACAAACACATACGATTAACCATGCTTCTTAAATAAAGCTGCAATGGGAAGATGGCAATCCTGAACGGGAGAGGGGAGAGCCTTTATCTTCCCCAATGCATGAGTTCATCAATACTAGATTTAGAAATCATACCCAGAACACAAACCATGATGCACAGGCATGCCAAGCACGGCCTGGCACGCACAGAATCCCTTGCTGCACAGAAGCCTGGTCTCTACTACTTACCACTGACCTACAGTTCTAAAATCAGATGGACATGCTGGCACCCAAGCCAGAGCTCGGCCCGGCAGCCGGACCTCACAGCCTCCATTTGCAGAGCCTGGCACAGCCAGCACAGGGTGTCTCCCAGGAAGAGCAGGTGACAGAACTCACTGGAGGATGAAACCTGGCTGGTGTGGAGACAGCCGTGGTGGGGGTCTCTGGGGAAGGGCTGGTGGATATGGCGACACAAGCTGTGTGGAGAATCCTTGCTGGGGGGGGAGGCCCACCCGGGGGGGTACAGGTGGGCCCTGTAATCCTGGGTATGGAACAGCCTGTCCTGAGCCCATGGCGGCAGTAAATGGGGTGGCTAAACGTCCTGCAGGCACGGGGGGTGGTGGAGGGGGGATACGCCGAGGCATTACAGAGGGGGGCCCGCTGGCCTCCAGTGGGGGGTAGGGCAGAGGGCCGGCAGGCGACAGCTCAGGTACCCTAGGTGGCAATGGGGTTGGGGCCTGCGGGAGTCTCTGCCCCTTTAGCACCAGCTCCTGGAGTTTCTCCACCTTCACCCGTCTCATGTGTGCCAGCTTGCGTTTGCTCTGGTAGACGTCAATGAAGGCATCTAGAGGAAGCTCTCCATCCAGAAACTGTTCTGCCATGTTCTGCAAGAGGCAGGGCAGCCTGGTTACAGCAGGCCAGTTGTCAGGAAGAAAGCTCCCTTCACAGTCCAGGCAAGGAAAGAGGCGGGATCTCAACTCCTGCCAGCACCCCCTCTCTTGGTGACACTATGCTCCAGGGACCCATGCTCTTCCTCCACCCCAGAGCTGCAGGTCCTGAAGTGCACCTGGACCCCGTGGCACTGGCTTAAGCTACAGGAAGGCAAGGTGGGGTGGTCTTCCTGTTGCAGCAGCACCCCTCCAAAACCACAAGCAGAGACTAACAGCAAGCCTGGCAAGACCCTGCCTGACAGTGGAGGAATAACCCCAAGCTCCTGGGTCTCCTGGTCCAGAGAGATAGCCACTGCCCTCTATTTAAGCCAGCCAGAGCCCAACACCTCCTGGATTTCCACCTGGCTGCACCCTGACCGACTCACTCTGGACAGGCCAGCAGAACAGAAACTTTCCTGTGCCCATCAGGGCCCTGCCTAAGCCTAACAGACCAACACAGCCTGGTCTGAGAAACAAACATACGACAGGCCAAGCTTGCTACAATACACCGCATTCGACCCTGACTCATTTCCTCCCCAGAGTGAGACTCGGCTGACTCACAGGCCACAGCAGATGGCCACTCATGACCTGGTGCTGACTCAATGCAGTGTGCCTGCTCCTGGACCTACACCTAGTACTAATGCCTAGCACTTTCCCCAGCCCCAAGCCAAGATGCCTGCTCACACCGCAGTTTGCTTGTCTAGGAGGTTTCCACCTCTTAGCTCTAGAGGGGTGGGCTCCCAGCTTTGGAGGAAGTGGGCCTACTGACCAGACAGTGACCTAAAACCCCAGAAATATGTCTTGTGCTGGACATGGTGGCTCATGCCCTTAATCCCAGCACTCAGAGGCAGAGGTAGGAGGATCACATGAGTTCAAGGCCAGCCTGGGACTACAGAGTGAATTCCAAGTCAGCCTGGGCTAGAGTAGGGCCCTACACCTCAGGGGGAAAATGTGTCTTAGGGCATTTGAACCAAGGCTGCTGTCCTTACCTCTGTGTCTTCCTCAATCTTGGCCCCTTCTGCTTGAAGAAGTGCTAACAGGGTCTCCAAGGAAGCACTGTTAGACTGTTTATCTGGAAAAAGCAAAAAGCAGGATGAGCTAAGGTACATCCCCACCCAGATACCTTCCCGCTTGTCTAAGAAAGTCATCTGGGTCTGGGACTATAACTTGGTAAGAGAGAGCTTGTCTAGTATGTGGGAGGCCCAAGGCTCAATTCCCAGCACTGGGGAAAAAAACTGTTTTAATTGGAAAAATAACAGGAGCTTCCCACCTACTGAGAGCTGGCTTTCCAGGAAGCCAAAGTGAGGCTTTAAATCCACCGGAGGAACCGTGCAGAATGAGTGCCAGAGGCAGCCTGGGGCCAGTGCCATGCATCAGAGCACCCAATGAGAGAGCTAGTTTGCATGCCCAACCATTAACACTAAAATCATACGGGGTTTTGTTCGTTTCTTAGCACTAGGGGTTGAACATGGGTCCTGTACATGCTAGGCAGGCACTCTGCCACTGAGCTACATCCCAAAACACAACTTCACTGAACTCGTCAGGCAGCCTGACACCTGCTGGGGTTACAGCGTGTCACCCGAAAGGCACTATTCCTGTTCTTGAGTGCTAAGCTACAGCGAGCACACACATCTCAAGTCTCTGATTCAAATACATACTGAGTAAAACGCAACATACACCAGCCCAGATCAAGACAAGGTATCCCCAAGGGCTCCATCACACCCACTCCCACCGCAGGCCTCCAAAGTTGTCTCCTATCACCACGGAAGACAGGTATCAGCATGCCTGGCCTTGTCACCACACAGTATGTGCTCAAGGCTTGCAACATGGCTCTTGTCCCATGACCTTGCCTGTACTTGTAATTCATTTCTCTTTAAATTTGGTTTATTTTTGTTTTGTTTTTTTTTTGAGGTAGGGTCTTACTCTAGCCCAGGCTGACCCAGAATTCGCTAGGTAGTCCCAGGCTGGCCTCCATCTCACAGGGCTCCTCCTCCCTCTGCCACCAGCCTGACTCTCATTTCTTGTTGATGCAGCTGTGTGTTGCTCTGTTGTGCAAACTTGAAAATGTATCTGCCCAGTATTCTGTAGATAGGCATTAGATTATTTCTCAATTTATGCAGAACACCTCCCTACCTGGTTTACTTATTTTCTAGTAGACATAAATGTCCACTTCCATTGGGAACACTGGGTATCTGTCCAGCAGTGGAACTACCAACCCACAGTAGTACACATCCTTACCAGCACTTGGTATTGCCAGTCTTTTCACTTTTCTGGGTGGGTGTGCAACAAATTTTTACTGAAATTACACACAAGATTGCAAACATATCATAGACATGGCTGTAAACCTCACAAAAAGGAACACCTTTTAAAAAAATCTTTTTAAGAGCTGGGCATGGTGGCACACACCTTTAATCCCAGCACTCGGAAGGCAGAGATAGGAGAATCACCATGAGTTCAAGGCCACCCTGAGACTACATAGTGAATTCCATGTCAGCCTGGGCTAGAGAAAGACCCTACCTCAAAAAGCCAAAAAAAATCTTTTTACTTATGTATTTGCAAGGGGAGAGAGAGAATATAAATGGATGCACCAGGGCACCACTTTGTGCATCTGGCTTTACATGGGCACTGGGGAATTGAACACAGGTCATTAGGCATTCCAGGCAAGTGCCTTAACTGCTGAGCCATCTCTCCAGACCAAAGGAACAGTTCCTACCTCTGCCTCCCAAGTGCTGGGATTAAAGGCGTGCGCCACCACGCCCGGCCTCAAAGGAACAGTTTTTAACTCAATGTGTCTTAATCTAAATGTCCTGTGAAAGCTCTCAAAAGCATTTTGGAAGTCAGGTGTGGTAGCATACACCTGTGACCCCAGCACTTAAGGGCTGGAGGCAGGAGGAGTAGGAATTCAAGTTCATCCTCAGCTACATAACAAGTTTAAAGGCAGCCTGAGATGCAGGAGACCCTGTCTCAAAAGTCAAATGGAAAAAGCACTCTGCTATTAAATACTTTTTAAAAAAGAGCTCTGGGATTTCAATAGCATTCAATTCCTCCTGTGATAGTCTTTTGTTGTTGTTTGACTGGTTTTCTTTTTTTCATTTTTTTGAGGTAGGGTCTCACTCTGCCAAGGCTGACCTGGAATTCATTATGTAGTCTCAGGGTGACCTCAAACTGATGGCGATCCTGCCACCTCTACCTTCCGAGTGCTGGGACTAAAGGCGTGCGCCACCACGCCCGGCCTGGCCCAGCTCTTTTTGACTCAGACCAGGCTTCTTTACTAAGACCAAGGCTCAGCAGGCAGAATCCTGATGGAGGAGGTGTTCACTGGGCGATGGGTCTTGAGTCGCACTAAGGTGTGTGTTTAGAGGCAGCTCGACTCTGGTTGCCCTGCTGTCTCTCCGCTATGCATGATGAGGTGAGCCTGCTTCTTCCATCCACCAGGATGGAGCTTGGTCTGGACTCTCACAGGCTGAGTTAGGTGTTTGTCCAGCAACAAGAAGGTAACTGAAACACCTCCGTAATTCAAGTGGGACAGTTAAGTAAGACGTTCCACTTGAATATTTTTCACCATTCACTGAGCACAAACACACAGCAAAACATTTGCTGAGCATCAATATATATGAAGAAAATTGCCTTTTTTCTATGCTACTTGGAGAAGGCAGTCTTCAACTTCGAAAGTAGTTTCTAGGCCAGAGAGAGAGCCTAGAAATAGCCAAAAGGCGCCTGACTGCAAAGTCTCCCAACCCGAGTTCAATGCGCAAAGTGGTGCATGAATCCGGAGTTCATTTGCAGCAGCTGGAGACCCTGGCACACCCATTCTGTCTGTCTTCTCTCTCTGCTTGTGAATAAATAAACTATTTTACAAAAACAATTTTAAGTGGTTTCTTTCTAAACCAGTAACATAATTTTATATAAGTTACTGCTTGGCTACAAGAGTCACTATTTTAACCAGAATTTTTTCATATTTCTTTCCTCGTAGGGCAAGTACTTGAAAACATAACCTTCCCTCAACAATTTGGTCTCAAAAACACCCTTAAAAAGTTACCTAATTTGGTTTTCTTTATCTGATAGGCTTCAAAGAGGACCTGGAGTTCCTGGTATTTTTGGGTCAAGCGTGCTTTCTGGGTGTCCAGTTGGGGCTGATACAAAAGGTTTCCCTCAGCCAGACTCCGGTTGCTGGCGAGCGTCATTTCTTTGTTAAGCTGAACAGTCTGCGTCTGTAAGAAGCACAGATATGGTGAGACCCACAAGTGTGTTAGTTTCTGAGCAAGCCCTTGGGGCGTGCCCACCCCCGAGAAGTTGGCTCCTCTTGCGGGTCTCTGGCTAGCACCACACACTGGTCAGGAGCCATGACCCCCTCGGGTCCCTAATCACAAGGAGAGGGAGGCGCTGGGCCAGCTTCCTTCCCAGCACATTTCCAGCGCTTTGTCCCACAGCTCCACACAAGGCTTTCACTTCAATGGCTGCTCTGTGACTTGAACTCTTTACAGCAAAAGCAAGCAGCTGTAAAGGCACGGAGAGGCCGTCCCAAGCAGATTCTGCTGCTCCAGAGGAAGTCACAGTCACCTTTATCAGAGGGGACCAGTTGGCAGAATGTCAATGCTGGCTTCATAACTAGGCTTAGAGATCAAAGAAGCCAGCCAACTTGTTTACAGTAACTGGCTCTTCCATCATCCCCACACATATACACATATATACAGCAACAAAAACCCCTAAAAGTGGGTAGGAAAATATAAAGAAAAGTAAGGTGTTTGTCAAGGAGTAAGAGCCTCTAACCTGTTTCTGTGGAACAGAAATGACTGAGTGGTTAAAAGCGATTCCCCAGGACCCACAAAAAGCCAGATACACCAAGCGGGGGCACGCATCTGGAGTTTGTTTCCAGCGGCAGAGGCCCTGGTGTGCCCATATTCTCATTCTCATATTCTCTCTCTCTCTCTCTCTCTCTCTCTCTCTCTCTCTCTCTCACACACACACACACACACATTTTTGTGACAGACAGGCTCACTAAAATGATGCTTGACGGCTCAGAGGTTTCAGCGCTTCCTGTGCAAGCATGAGAGCCTGAGAGATCACTCAAGTTCAGTCCCTAGGGCCCACACACACAGCTGGGCACGCCTTTAGTCCCAGCACTCGGGAGGCAGAGGTAGGAGGATCACCATGAGTTCAAGGCCACCCTGAGACTACATAGTGAATTCCAGGTCAGCCTGGGTTACAGTGAGACCCTACCTCGAAAAGCCAAAAAAAAAAAAAAAAAAAAAAAGGAAACAGCTGGGCAGATTCACGCATGTCGCACGTCTGTAGCCCGTCCTGTGGGGGACAGACTGGAGAGCTGCTGGGGCTCTCGGGGTGGGTGGGAGATGGCAAGCATGAGGGTCAGTAAAACCCCAGCTCAGGAAGAATGGGCAGAAGAGCAATGGAGGGCAGCTGATTTCCTCTTTGGCCACCACAGGCGAGTGCACAAGGTGATGCGTGGACATATACACCTGCATATACCACACACACACACACACACACCCAAACACGTGCATGCAAAAAGTCATGCTTGAGTCTGCATTCACCTAGGGGCATATGGCTCACACACTGTCTTGGGGAAATTCCAAAGCAGAATCCCCCCAGAGTTCTAAGCAGAAGCAGCTTAGTAAGCACAAGCCTCAAGTGACCCTGGAAGGAGCAGCACCTAGCGTTTGCGGTTAGCTCTGACTGAACAGCAACAGCTATAGGTTAGAACCTTTTCAGGGGGAGGAGGGCGTGGTGGCACCTTTAATCCCAGCACTTAGAAGGCAAAAGGTAGGACGATCACTATAAATTCAAAGCCAGCCTGGAACTAGAGTGAGTTCCAGGTCAGCCTGACCTAGAAAGAAAAAAAAAAAAAAAAAACAGGGGCTGGAGAGAGAGCTCAGTGGTTAAGGCTACTGTCTCTCTGCTTTCGATGATCCTAGTGTCAATGGGCTGAAGGTAGAGCAGTTGCCTAGAATTGATGTACCCACCTCCAATTCTCAGATCAAGCCTCATCAGCCACCCATCTAGGAGATGGCCCAGGCAAGGGAGACAGACAGAATGTCAGCTGCTATTTGGTGCATCTGGTTTTACATGGGCACTGGGGTCATTAGACTTTGCAGGCAAGTGCCTTAACCGCTTTGCCATCTCTCCAGCCTCAAGAATACTTTTTTAAAAAAGTATTCTCTAATTCCAACAAACAGCTAAGCTGAAAAACACTGCTTTAGTTTCACTGTAAAATGCATATACAAAAACATCTGGGGGCTGGGGAGCTTGCTCGCAAAGGCTGCTGGCACGTGTCACACACATCTGGTATATAAGCATCGCCTGCGACAACCGGTGGCAAACCCAGGAGACTCTGCCATGGCAGGAAACTATCTCACAGGAAGTGGAGCAGACGCCTCGAGGCTAACCTCTGACCTTCACATGTGAAACACGGCATGTGCATGCATACACATATGTGAGTAAGGGTAAGTCAAAGTCACATGGCCCACATGCAAGAGAACAACACGAAGAAGCAAAAGCTCTAACCAGAAGACGATTCCTTGAACAGGATATACAAAGCCAAAGCCACCAACCAATAAAAGCAGCCAATTAAAATTTCAATGATGACAACCAATGACTGTAACGTTTTATGCCCTTCCGGTATGCATATGTTTTTATGCAAATAAACCACAGCAAATGCGGTCACCTAGCCCATGCCCACAGCACCCTCCAGGCAGACTATGGCAGGATTACAAGGGTCAGGCTAAAGTGCTGGTAGGTAGAGCTTTTCTTAAACTCCTTTCTCTTCCTTGTTTCCCAGAAGGAAACACCAGCTTGTTCATACAGGAAGCAAAGGCAGAGACAAGGACCCAGAACCACAGGGGGTGGGGTGAGGTGGGGGGCTGTGCGCGGGGGTGGGGAGGTGACAGGATGGTGAGAAGAAAAGGCACATACACTTGGCCTCTTGGACCTGTATGGACCCCAATGTCAGTAATCAAGTCTGTACAGTGGATCTGAGAAGGCCAAGAGAAAAATCCTGAATTGCCAGCCAGTATCTTCCCTTGTCTTTATGCCAGGTGACAGCAGACGGCAGAAACTGGGGACAGTCCCAAACCTCTTGATCTTTCTCACAACCGATTCTTTTTCTTAACCATAAAACAATGTTTTCAGGAAATAATTTCTAAATGCAGTCAGTTTCACTTCAGTGTCCTCTTCCTCCCAAAAGGAAACGAGATGTATGTAGCAGCATTTATATCAGATCATTTGCATAACTATTTCTAGCTTTTTGGAGGTAGGTTCTTCAGGCTGACCTAGAACAAACTCTATAGTCGAGGCTGACCTCAATCTCACCATGATCCTACCTCAGCCTTGGAGTGCTGCTTATCACCGTGGGTCACCACGCCCAGCTTTCTTTCTACTTTTAATCTATCATTTGACTCATTATAACAGCCATATAATTTTACAGGAAAAGTAATTTTTGTATGTTTAAGAAAAACATTTTAGAGATTATGAAAACAGAAGGCGAGTAACCTGAAAAAATAAATTGCCTTGCTTTAAAAATGACAAAATATTATCTTTTATTTTACTTGTCTAAGGCATAAATGACATCCCTGTTATTATCTGGAGTGCACCCATTCATAGTTTCCAGAAGACAGGTTTTATTTTATTTTTATTTACTTATTTGCAAGCAGAGAGAAGAGAAACAGATAAAATGGGGTGCCAGGGCCTCCAGCTGCTGCAAATGAAATCTACCACTTTGGGCATTTGGCTTTACATGGGTACTGGGGAATGAATTATGCTTGGGTCAACAGGCTTTGCAGGCAAGCACCTTAACCTCTGAGCTGTCTCTCCAGCCCAGAAGACACATTTTTTAATCGCATTTTTTATATAGATGTTTTGCGTGTGTGTTCACATGTGGAGGCTAGAGGTTACCCTCAGATGTCTTCTTCCATTGCTTTCCTCCTTATTTGAGATAACCAGGCTTAACCCGGACTCAGCTAGCAGGTCTTCCTCTCTCTGTCTCCGCCTCCCGAGTGCTGGGAAGCTGAACTCAGGCACCACGTTTACACAGTTAAGTGCTTTCAGCCCCGAAACGATCATTTCATTGTGGTTGGGAGAGTTTGGAAAATAAACTCAGTAAGGAAGAAAACAGATGAAACTCCCCTCTGCACATGCACAAGTTACAAATGAGAGACAGATGGACGGGACAGGTCTGCAGACTGCCTGCAGCCCTGCTGGGTCAAGGATTTGGGCTTCCAGTGGACAGTGGCCAAACCAGCTGCTTCTCCAACATGAAGTTCTGATCCAAGTGGTCTGGATCTCCCTCGCCTAGAATTACAATTATGTCTTCCTAAACACTACCATGGCAGGTAGATTATGTTCCCAAACTCAACCTTTTTTTCATGGAAAATACTCTTGGCAGTCTCTGACTCCCCCTTTACACAATACATTCCTTATTATAACAAAATAAATGATATTTCTGGATCATGTTAGCCAATTTAAACAACAGTACTGAAATCTATTATATGTTTGAAATCAGTGAGCAACTGGGATTTGGGCTGGGTTACTTAGGTAAAAAAAACAGAGGCAAAACCGGGCGTGGTGGCGCACGCCTTTAATCCCAGCACTTGGGAGGCAGAGGTAGGAGGATCGCAGTGAATTCAAGGCCACCTTGAGACTACATAGTGAATTCCAGGTCAGCCTGGACTAGAGCGAGACCCTACCTTGAAAAACAAAACAAACAAACAAACAAACAAAAAAAACAGAGGTATAGCTGAACATGGTGGCACATGCCTTTAATCCCAGCACTCAGTAGGCAAAGGTAGGAGGATCGCCGTGAGTTTGAGGCCACCCTGAAACTACAGAGTGAATTCCAGGTCAGCCTGGGCTAGAGTGAGACTCTACCTTGAAAAACCGAGGGAAAAAAACCAAACAATCACCATCTCCAAGGGCCCAGAAAGTGCACAAAGTGGACAATCACATTTTATTTAACAAGTAACCATTGTGCTGGACAACAAGCAGAACCCCACACTTGGTAGACGCGACACTCCTCCCTCGGGTCCTTTGCTTGAACCAGCTCACTCAGCCTCCTCCTCCTCCCGCCCCAAACCTCTGCAGCAAATTTTACCTAACCAGGTGCGCGCGCATACACACACACACACACACACACACACACACACACACACACACACACACACAGGGTACTCTGAGGCCCTCCCTACTGAGATGTAATTCACACAGTGTGGAAAGGTGCTGCCATGAGCTGGGGACCCCCCCCCCCAGGCCCCTCTCCAGCATAATAGCCAAGGATGCTCCAGGGAAACTCAGCACCTTGGCCTTCAGGACTGTGACAGAATCCATTTCTGCTGTTTAAAGGCATGCTCTTGTGGTGATGTTACTACAGCCACAACAACAGGTCAAGTCTGGCTGGGATCCTCCATCAAGTCCCTCTCTGCCTCAGTGCGGCCAGACAATGCCTAGTGTCTGTGGGCTCCTTGTCTGTCTTCATGATGGGTAGATTCACAGTGAGGACCAAGGTGGGAGCATGAAATAGGAAGTGCTCCTTCCCCCCTACCGTCTATCAGCGGTCCTCTCCCCCCATCCTGGTCACCTTGAGGGGTTTCAGAACGAACTCCCCTGGATGAACTAACTGCAGCAACTATCCTAGGAAGTAAATGACCCAAGCTCATAGTAACCCTGCTATTTATTTTGAGACGAGGTCTCAATCTAACTCAGTCTTAATCTGAAATACACTGTAGCCCAGGCTGACCTCAAACTCGTGGAACTCCACTTAGCTTAGCCTCCTGAGTGCTGGAAATAAAGACATGACCCACCATTCCTGGATCCTATCTACCTCCCTCCCCCACTTTATGTGGATGCTGGAAACTTGAACCTGAGATATCAGCCTTTGCAAGCAAGTACCTTTAACCGCTGAGCCAACTCCCCAGCCCTTAGGTATTTCTGTATAATCACTTTACAGTGTGAAACCCAAGCAGTCTCATATCTATCCTTTATTTGTGCTTTGTTTTGGTTTTGGTTTTTCGAGGTAGGGTCTCGCTCTTACCCAGGCTGACCTGGAATTCACTACATAGTCTCAGGGCGGCCTCAAACCCATGGCAATCCCCCTACCTCTGCCTCCCAAGTACTGGAATTAAAGGCATGCGCCACCATGCTTGGCAATCTATCGACCCTTTAGATGAGGACATTTAGCCCCTTAAGAGCAGAAGTGAGTCAGGTGTGGTGGTGCATGCCTTTAGTCCTAGTGGGAGACAGAGGTAGGAGGATCATAGTGAGTTTGAGGCCAGCCTGAGGCTATAGAATGAGTTCCAGGTCAGCCTGGGTTGGAATGAGACCCTGCCTCTAAAAAATAAAATAATAAAAGAAGGTGGTGCACAACTGTAATTCTCAGACTTGGGGAGGCAGGAGGATCACAACGCAAGTTTGAAGTCAGCAAGATCTTGTCTCAAGACACATGCCTTTAATCCCAGCACTCGGGAGGCAAGGTAAGAGGATTGCAATGAGAGGGAGACCAGCCTAGACTGGGCTAGAATAAGACAGAATTGGAAACACACCCCCACAACAACAATAACAGCAACAAAACTGAAGAACAGAATTGCTAAGCTCTTAAAATTAGCTTCCTTAAATGCTTATCAGTTTTTTCTGTTTTTTTTCAAAGGTAGGGTTTCACTCTAGCCCAGGTCTGAAGTTCCAGGCTGGCCTTGAACTCACAGTGATCCTCCTGCCTCTACCTCCAGAGTGCTGGGATTAAAGGTATGCACCACCACACCAGCCTATCAGTTTTTAAACAGTATGTCATACATAGGTTAATGTTGTTATTACATAGCAGACTGTAGTGGTTTGATCCAGGTGTCCCCCATAAACTTAATGTGCTCTGGCTGTTCAATCCCCAGCTGATGGCAGTTCTGGAATTGGAGCCTTGTTGGCACTGCAAATGGCAACAGGAAAGTGTGACAAACACTGGCAAGGAGAAGCCAGCTATAACCCCCACATACCTGCCTTTCAACTTCCGACATGTTTCTGATGTTTCCAACATCAGAAGGTTCTATACCTCAACTACAGTACATCCTGGACACAATGTGTTCCAACACAGTCACTGGTTGGTTGACTCATTGATTCATCTACTCATCATTCATGCATGAATGAATTTAGGAAACACCTCCAAGTGCCAGGCTCTAAGAAACAATGATCAGCCGGGCGTGGTGGCGCACGCCTTTAATCCCAGCACTTGGGAGGCAGAGGTAGGAGGATCACCGTGAGTTCAAGGCCACCCTGAGACTACATAGTGAATTCCAGGTCAGCCTGGGCTAGAGCGAGACCCTACCTCGGAAAAAAAAAAAATAGAAACAATGATCAGAGAGCCACCCAGACCTCCAAAGCATCAGTCAAGATGTATGTAAGGCTCTATGTGCTGCACACTGCCAAATCCCCCTCAACAAGGCAGTCCTGCACACAGACTGCAGATGCTTGAGAACTGAAGGGCTGGAGGCATGGCTCTGCAGCTAAAGGCACTTGCTTGCAAAACCTGACAGCCCTGGTTTAATTCCCCAGTTCCCACGTAAAGTCAGAAGCACAAAGTGGTGCATGCACCTGGAGTCCACCTGCAGTGGCAGGAAGCCCTGGATCATCCATCCACACTCTTCCCCCCCACTCCGCCATGTGTGTAAAAGGCCCGAGAAAGGAGGAGGTGAAAATCTAAATAGATGTTACAGACATTATCTTTTTTTTTTTGGGGGGGGGGTTTCGAGATAGGGTCTCATTCTAGCTCAGGCTGACCTGGAATTCACTATGTAGTCTAAGGGTGGCCCTCCTGCCTCTGCCTCTGCCACTACGCCCGGCTTAAATAGATGTTATCTTAAAGGCTTACTAAGGTAAGCTGCTGGTGGTAATAATATCTTCACATTTCAGTATTTGCTGCCATTTATCTGGCACTTCCTGAATGTTTCTCCATGGGCCACCATCTCCCATATCAACATCTCCATTTCATCCTTTCTGTGAGAAGGTGAAACATTTGTTTCCATTTTGCCCAGGAAAAAGTTGATATGATCTTGAAGAGGTTAAGTGACCTGCTCTGAAACTGTTGAGATATTGCGCATGATTTAGACTTCTTAGTTCACCACAGTCTACTCTCAGTTCTGATTGTCTATATTTCACTCCCACTTGTATTTAAATTTTTGAGGATAGTTTCAAACACAAAGCAAATGCAAAGAGATGAGTATGATGAAACCATGTGTAATCTGAGCCCAGGTTCAACAATTAGAAACATTTGCCAGACTTGTTGCACCTTTTTAAGCAGATGATAAAAGTGCAGTCTTGGTATTTTAAGGCAGCAACACACCATTCACCTTAAAAACTTTACTGTATCTTTCTAATGGGTAAGGACAATCCAATCTTCACGATGTGGACATAATCCCTGTGGGAGTTTGAAACTGTATGACCCCACAGACTCAGGTGTTTTGTTAAGCTTATAACTTGGGTCTCCAGATGGCTGGACCCAGGAGGTGTCACCGAGGGTGTATTCTGGAGTCTAGCCCTAAGGTGTCATGGGGGGTGTGAGAGAGCGAGTCTGTGCTCTGGCAGGGTGTGTATGGCACTCCAGGGCCTCTTGCTGCGGCAAATGAACTCCAGACGGGTGGGTTACTTTGTGCAGCTGATTTTATGTGGGAACTAGGGAAATGAACCTGGCCCAGCAAGCTTTTCAAGCAAGAGCCTTTACTCACTAAGCTATCTCCCCAGCCCTGAAATGACTTCTTAAAGGTCTTCCTTGTAGACAATCCTAGAGCAGCTGCTTATACACTCCTCAATATGAAAGATCAAAGACGTTGTCAGGCACCGTTTGCTGCTATGAGAGAAACTAGACTGCTGGGAGACCGTAACTGTTGCGGTCAGCTTTCTAGTTGCTGTGCAGAAAGAACTCAAGCAAAAGTGGCTTGTGGAGGAATGGGTTTATTTGGATTGTGGACTCAAGGGGACTCAAGGGGAGACTCCATCCTGGCAGGGAAGGCATGAGCAGAGGGGTGGACATCACCTCCACCACAGCACTGCAAACAATGGCAGGAAGGTGTGCCAAACACTGGTGAGGGGAAACTGGTTTATAACCCCCAATAACACAGCTCTAGTGAGGTTCTAATACCGAACTGCCATCAGCTGATACAAATGAGAACAGCCTTTGGATGTTGCAAACTCCACCTAGTGACAGCCATGCTTTCCAACTGGTACTTCAGTGTAACCCACACTACTCTGCAGCCTGGCACAAGTGTCACGAGCCCAACATATACTAAACTCGACACAATAAAACTTTTTTTTTCTTTTCTGGAAGTCTTAGCTTGAATTCTATAAAGAGCTTTTTGCTTTATTTCACTTTAATTATAAGTGAAATACAATTTATATAGGAAAAATAGGATACATGTTAGTTCCTTTCATTCTATTTAAACTAACACTGGAATCATGGATGGTGGCTCATACCTGTAATCTCAGCACTTAGGAGGCTGTGGTAGGAGGGTCACAACAACTCTGAGGCCAGCCCAGACTACACAGTGAATTCTTGGACAACCTGGGATACAAAGAGAAGTCCTATCTTGTGAGTTGTTGGCTAGGGAGGTTCCTGAGACCCCCCAAAACATTACAGGCCATTGCCAAGGCTCTTGGGTACCCACCAGAATGAGATGGTAAGACCCTATTGCTGAAGACCCCACACACTTGGGCTGCAGGTCACTGAGAAATCAAGCTGCAGCTGATCTGGAAACCTCCTCCCTGTTAACCAGCTGACAGAAAGCTGGAAAAAGCTACAGCTGCATGCAGCCCTATGGGAGAGAGAAGTCATCAACGGTGGGGAACAGCAGTGGACCTTGCAAGTCTTAAGACTGGACAGCCAGGCCAAATGTGCCAACTGGTGCAATAATGGCACATCTGTTATGGGGGAAAACAATTGCTCTCTAATTGGGACCAGAGGGTACTCCACAGGAGGGGATACATGCCTGGTACTGAAGAATCAAAAGCCCATGCATGGTAGGGGAGGTCATGAGCCCTAGGGGAGTAATGCCTACTGTTGTCTGGCTAGATGCATATATTATACCCACTAAATGCCTCATAAGCACTTTTTTTAATGTGCATACTCATATAATAAATGCTACTCTCATTTTTGGCTAGAGAAGCTTCTCTTTTTCAGATGGTGGTGACCACTGGGATGACTCAAAAGACACTATAGTGCTGAGAAGTGACAGTGGGGTGTTCAGCACTGGGACATCTCTATCACACTTCCCGAGGCTCAGGGTCTATTGCAGAAGAGGAGGTGGAATGATTGTAAGAGCCAAAGGAAGAGTTTTGCATTGCTTACAATGCAATCCTTCAGACACAAAATGGCCTTGATATTCATGACTTTGAAGTGCCTGACACTTCCCAACAAGACCTTTTTAATAGGAGGAAAAGATGAGGACATGGAAATAAAATAGAGACTGAGAGGGGGAGGGGATATGATGGAGGGTGGATTTGAGAGGGGGAAACTGGGGATAGAGAGGAAATTATCATGGCTTATTATCTATAATTATGGAAGTTGACCAAAAAAGAAAGAAAGAAAGAAAGAAAGAAAGAAAGAAAGAAAGAAAGAAAGAAAGAAAGAAAGAAAGAAAGAAAGAAAGAAATCAAGCCGGGCGTGGTGGCGCATGCCTTAAATCCCAGTACTTGGGAGGCAGAGGTAGGAGGATCGCCATGAGTTCAAGGCCACCCTGAGACTACATAGTGAATTCTAGGTCAGCCTGGGCTAGAGTGAGACCCTACTTTGAAAAACTAAAAAAAAAAAAAAAGAAAAGAAATTATGGAAGTTGTCAATAAAAAGTTTTTAAAAATTTATTACCTGGGCATGGTGGTGCACACCTTTCATTCAACACTCAGGAGGCTGAGGTAGGAGGATCACCATGAGTTCAAGGCCAGTCTGAAACTACATAGTAAATTCCAGGTCAACCTGAGCTACAGTGAGACCCTACCTCAAAAAACAAAAAAAGCAAGCCCAGACTCATCATCCATTCAGAAGCCTCTACTGATGGTGAATGTCAGCACTCAGGTTTTCATAGGAGGGCTGTAATCCAAGCCTACAATATCCCAGATGTTTGTTGTAAACACAATCTAGTAAGGCTTAATTCAATTCAATTTCAATTACTGAAAACACTTAAGCTGCAGAGTTAGACTGTTCAACACGATGACAAAATTCAATATCTGAAAGAACAAAAATACAGCTAAAGTGAGCTGTAGAACATTATGACACTGTTCTAAAATACAACTATCCTGGGGGCTGTGTGAAACCATCTCCAAGACAACTGCCTACTCAGGAAGGAAATTTATAAGCTGCTTATCAAAAGTTTCACCAAAACAACCCACTCAACAAACAGAACATGTACTTCCAATTAGAAAATTAAATATAAAAAATAGAAGTAACTCATTTTTATTAAAGATGTCAAAACCTTTTTAAAAATTATTTATTTATAAGCAGAGAGACACAGAGAATGGGCATCCCACAGCCTCCAGTTGCTGCAAAATAACTCTAGATGCATGTACCACTTTGTGCGTCTGGCTTTATATAAGTACTGTGGAATCAAACCCAGGCCACTAGGCTTTGCAGGTAAGTGCCTTAACCACTGAGCCATCTCTCCAGCCCCTCAAAATCTATCTTGTTGAGATGAAACTTGCTTTTCTCAAAAAAGCAGCAGGTAATAATATCTAAATTCAATCCTGTCCATATGGAGGTGGCTTGCATACAGAAAGCAGTACTCCATTCACTTTAGGTGCAAGTGCTCACAGAAACACAAAAGATGCACGGGGGGGGGGGTGGTTCAGAAATGAAAGGAAGCCTGCTGGCCCAGGTTCAATTCTCTAATACCCACATAAAGCCAGACAAAAAAGTGGCAAATGCACCTGGAGTTAGTTTGCAATGGCAAGAGGCCCTGGTGCAGCCCTATACACACATACATACACACACACACACACACAAATGAATAAAAGTATCTTAAAAAGAAAAAAATGATGCATGTGTCTGTTTATTTGCAGTGACAAGGGACCCTGGAGGCCCACACATGTATGTGTACAGTAAATATAAATAACTGTCAGGCATGGCATGGTGGCACACACTGGGAGGCTGTTGGGAGGAGGACGACTGTGAGTTGAAGCCCAGCCTGGGCTACAGAACGTGTTCCAGGTCAGCCTGGACTAGAGTGAGACCCTGCCTTGAAAAATCAAACAAGCAGCAGAATGGAAGAGATCAAGCTTGGAAATAAATGGACTAGTGGCTCAGAAGAGGGATGGATGCAGGAAAGGACGGCATGGGGGGCAGCTAATCACAATTAAACATGTTATGAATAAGCCATATGGAAATCTACTTCTTTGCTAGTTGATTATGTGTTAAAAAAAAAAAAACCACACAGACTTGGTAGAAGAATCCTGTGGAGGTGGATAATGTAGTGCCCAGAAGCCACAGATTGTTATTAGAAAAAAATCAGTGCCAGAGGTGGGATATCTTCTAGAGAGTTGGTGGTCCAGGAATTCCCTGATGCCCCCCAAAACAGTATGAAATATTGCCAAGGCTCTTGGTTGCCCACCAGAATGAGATGGTAAGACCCTCTTGCTGAAGACTCCACAGGCTTGAGCTGCAGGTCACTGGAAAGAGCCATGCAGCCCATTGGGGTCTTAAACAGCAGTGGATCCTGCAAGCTTTACGACTATCCAGCCAGGACAAATGTACCAACGGGTACAGTTGCATGGGGGACACCAGCTGCTCTCTGAGTGGACTTGAGGCCTGCTCCAAGGTACTGAAAACCTACTCAGAAGCCTATGACTTTTGAAAAGGAGAAGAGAGGGTGGCAGGAAAGGACTATGATCATATTCTATTCTCTATATGTACAAAAGTTGTCAAAAAGTTTACAGAAAAAGAAACTTCAAAAAAAAGAGGAGAGGGGCGGGTAGGGGGCTGGAGATATGGCTCAGTGGGTGAAGGCGCTTGCTTGCAAAGCCTGACAGTCTGGGTTTGATTCCCCAGTACCCATATATAAAGTCTGATGCACAAAGTGGCATCTGGAATTCTAGTTAGCAGTGGGAGGAGGCCCTGGCGTGCCCATTTCCCCTCTCTCATTCATATTTGCTCTCTCCTTGCAAATAAATTTAAAAATATATTTTAAAAAAGAAAATAAATGAGGTTGAGCATGTTGCCACATGCCTTGAATCCGAGCACTCGGGAGGCAGAGGTAGAAGCACCGCTATGAGTTCGAGGCTAGCCTGGGACTACAGAGTGAATTTTGGGTCACCCTGGACTGGAGTGAGACCCTCCCTCGGGGGAAAAAAAATGAACTACTCTTAGAGAAAAAAATGAAGTAACTAGCCGGGTGTGGTGGCGCATGCCTTTAATCCCAGCACTTGGGAGGCAGAGGTAGGAGGATCGCTGTGAGTTCGAAGCCACCCTGAGACCACATAGTGATTTCCAGGTCAGCCTGGGCTAGAGTGAGACCCTACCTCGAAAAACCAAAAAAATAAAAAATAAAAAAAAAAAAAAATGAAGTAACTCTAGCATACACTTTGATAGTGTCCTATACTATCAAATAGGACAATACTTCGGGGTTTGCTTTTTTTATTCCTAGAAAATTTATTTCTTAATATTCAGAGAAAAAAACTGAGCGGAGGCATCCCACTTCTTGCTATATGAATAAAGGTGTGACTAACAAAGAAGTAACAAGTGTGAACAGTTCTGATAACTGGTCTGTGCTATGGAATGTTAACTTTCCTGGAATTCCTGGCCTTCCAGTAACTCTGGGTGGAGGAAGGCAGGACAGGCTGCCCGCACTGACCATGACTGACTGCCTTCATCCCCAGCCTCCTCAAAGCAAGGTGGCGGTGTGCTCCCTGGACTCTCAGACCCAGAAGCTCGGCAGGTGAGCCCGGAACCCTCCACACCACATCATCACAACCAGTGAACGGGCCCATTTTGGTTATTCTGTTTTGTTTTATTTGGTTTGAGACAGAGTATCACTATGAAGCCCAGGCTGGCCTCACATTCACAATCCTACCTCTGCAGTACTGGAGTTTTAACGTGAGCTGCCACACACAGCTAACCATCCATATATGATACACATATGTTGATTTTTCACTTAAGACAAAAGTCCTCCTAATGTGCTTTTTCACATAGACTGAATCCTTCCACAGGCAGTGAGAACTCGGGCACTGGAGAAGCTACATCACAGCAGAACCCTGGAATTCTTCTATTTTCCCTCAGTCTAGCCCATACCTCATTCACCAGCAGGTTTGTGTGTGTGTGTGTGTGTGTGTGTGTGTGTGTATTTTTATTTATTCATTTTCAAGCAGAGAGAGAGAGAGAGAGAGAGGGAGAGAGGGAGAGAGAGAGAGAGGGAGAGAGAGAGAGAGAGAGAGAGAGAGAGAGAGCGCACCAGGGCCACCACCTTGTGGGTCTGGCTCATGTGGGTCCTGGGGAATTGAACCTGGGGCCTTAGGCACTGGACGCAAGTGCCTTAACCGCTGGAGCCATCTCTCCAGCCTGTGTGTGTGTTTTTTAAACTAGCAAATCTATTTTACTTTGTATTTGCACATTTGCATGGGTGCACCAGAGCCTCTTCCCACCGCACATGAATAAACACCAAATGCTTGCATCACTTTTTGTTCCCGGTTTATGTGGATGGCTTGGGAATTGAACCCAAGCTGTAGGCTTTGCAAACAAGAGTCTTTAATCACTGAGCTGTCATCCCCGGCCTGAGAACCACTGTCTATTAACTCTTTCTAAATCATTCAGAGTTTTCATAGCGAATGAATAGGTCTGAGAGCAAACACAGCTGGACCTTCCTGAACATGCAGCTCTGGCGTGAGGGCAGCTAGCTGCCAGAGACCACAGCACCCAAGTGCCCATAGGAGACAGGTGCAATGTTTGCCAGGAGGTTGAGGTAAGAGGATCACTGTGAGTTCAAGGCCAGCCTGAGCTTAAGTGAGACCCTACCCCCCCCCCAAAAAAAAAACCCTCTTGCTGTTTGCTCCGACTAGTCTCAAACTTCTGGGCTCAACTGACGCTTCTACCTCCCAAGTAGCTGGGTGACAGGCATCTGTCACCATGCCTGGCTCAGACATTTGCTGACAGAGTATACAGCAACTGGAACACTTACTTAGCTGGAAGGATCCCAATTATTTAATAGTGTCTACAGTAATTTTCAAATCAAGATCCTCCTCCCCATTCCAGCCCCTTGCCAAAGAGAGGACAGAATCTCTAAACCCTAGTCTTTTCATTTCCTTCTTTCCCTCCCTTTCTTTCTTTTCTTTCTCTCCTTTCTTTTGGAAATAGATCTTCCCATGTTGCCCAGGGTTGCCTCAAACTCATAGGCTCAAGTGACCCTCAGATACCGAGTAGCTGGGACTATTAATACACACCACCAGGCCCCATCTGAATCTGGATTAAAAACAAAAATACTTTTCTGTTTGTTTTCAAGGGAGAGCCTCAGTCTAGTCCAGGCTAAACTAGAGCTGTGCTCCAGGCCAGCCTCGGCCTCCCTCCTCAGCCCGCTGAGTGCTGGGCCTGAAGGCACACACCACCACACCCAGTTTATACAAACCTGTGGATTCACGAGTCTCCTGCCTGTACAGAAAAGTTTGATCATAATCCCATTACTTTCTTTTGCCCCCCCTTCCCCATGCTCCTTCCAGTGAACCCCTTCTTCCCAACTAGTCCCTCCTCTATTTTGATGTTTTGTTTTCTTTCTTCCATCATCCATGACAACATGCTGATGGGCCCACTAATGCACAGGTGACAACAGCCACCGCAAGGTCACTGTGTTTGGGAGACAGCCCTCGAAAGCACTTCTCCCCTTTCTGTGGCTCCTCCACCCTTCCTGCCATCTCTTCTGCAATGGAACCAGGATTTGTTCCTGGTTTCTGGCCAGAACCACTACCAAAGCAGCCAATGTTGATTGAGATCAAAACTTTTTTTCCTCATATCCATTTCCTTTTAACCATAATTTCAAAAGATTCAAGGCCATTTTCAGATTAGTCTAGGTAGAAGTACAGATAAGAAAATGGATAGGCTCCTGGATTTGTTAACTATTTCTTGTGAAAATTTTCCATGTGAACTTAATATACCCCATGACGTGACCTCTCTAACCCCAGACCCAGAACTCATGAATGATGAATTTTACATTTACACAACTGCAATCTATCTTTGTTTTGGTGTGAGAAAATACTTAATAGCGGGAACTTTTTCTTCAGTTTGAGTAGAGGAAGGGGATTGTCAAAGGAGACTCCTTTATTCTCTAATGATTCTACTTAAATTTCCCAACAAAACATCTGCAGCAGTAAGAGATGCTCCCGTGCTCATTCTCATTCTCTCTGTCTCTCCATGCAAATAAATAATTTTTTTTTTTTTTTAGTTTCTTGGGAGGACTAGAGATGGCTCAGTGGTAAAGGTGGGAGTCAGTTCCCCAGCCACCCACATAAAGCCACAAGAGACCCTGGGACAAACATACACACATAATTTTTTATTTAAAAGAAGACAGCCAGCCGGGCATGGTGGCGCACACCTTTAATCCCAGCAATTGGGAGGCAGAGGTAGGAGGATCACTGTAATTTTGAGGCCACCCTGAGACTACATAGTGAATTCCAGGTCAGCCTGGGCTAGAGCGAGACCCTACTTGGAAAAACAAAAACAAAAACAAAACAAAACACCTTATTAGTTGTCTCCTCTTTTTATGTCCTATTTCTTTAAAAAATTTTTTAAATTTTATTTGAAAGCAGAAAGAGAGAAAATATGAGAGAGAATGGGCACACCCAGGCCTCTTGTCACTGTAAATGAACTCCAGGTGCATGTTCTACTCTGTGCACCTGGCTTTACTGGGTACTGGGGAATCGAACCCAGAATCTATCTGCCATGGAGCCACGTCAATGTCTTCAACATTACCATCCACAGAATTACAGCATGAAGGGAAGCGCTCTGCCAGCTCAGATAACCCTGAACCACAGCATTGACAACAGAAAGGGCATCCACCACTGGGTTCTTTGTGTTTCGTTTTTTTTTTAAAATATTTTATTTATT
>PVHP010012217.1:0-16767 GCA_004024765.1 Zapus hudsonius
GGGAATGATAAGGTTTATGATTTATGATTATGGAAGCTATCAATAAAAAGTTTTAAAAACCAGAAAAATAAAAGAATAAAAGAAGAATAAAAACAGAATTCATAAAAAAGCTAATAAACTTATCTGGATATATCCAAAATGAGTTTCAATTTTTTGCATAGTTACTCATTTAAAAATAAATTTCAAAAAGGAGTAACTTTTCTTAAATTGTCTTGAATATCTATTATTTAATATGAAACATAACTTTGAAGCTTTAGACAATCTCCTGAAATAGGAATACATGGGGTTGCACTATATCATTATTCAAAGTATCATTGTTACAGAAGTGCTAATCAGGAAATTATATAATGTAGAAAAATAAAATAGTTTTTGGAAGGAAGACTTAAATACTTACAATAGTCATTAATGATAATATTGCACAACCTGTAAGCTTATCCATAAACTACAAAATTATATATATATATACATATACATATATATATATGTATATATATATGTATATATATGTATATGTATATATATATATATATATTTATAAGTTTAGGAATATAAGAGTAGCTGGAGCTATGTCAGAGAAAAAGGGTGTGCTTGAGTTATGGGTCCATCCCCATCACTCACACAAACTAGTAGAATAACAATTTTCCTATATGTATTAGCAACAAGCATTTAGAACATAAAAAACTTTAGTCATTCTTTTACCCAACAACATTTTTGTCTAGAGCTCAAATTAAAGAAAATAATGCAAGTCTTGTGTAGGGAGATTAAAAAAAAACACGAAGAGAAAAATGAAGAAAGTTCCATGGTCATACATCAAAAAAATTCCATTATTATTAGTGTCATCCATGGAAAATTACAAATGTAACAAAATTTAAAACAAAATCTCAACAGGAAATTTTGTAGAAAGTAACCACCTATTCAAAAAATTCACACAATCTTGCAAAGGATTTATATTATTTTCAATATAAATACTATGTATATATAGATAATATGTAAATATATACATGTAAATATGTACATATATACATACATACATACATATTGGTTCAGAAAAGACATCACAGATCAATAAAACATATTTACAAAGAGTAAAGATGCAGCCTGCATCTTCAGTGGTTTTATTAACAGTAGAAGCAACACTAATTTTTGTTGGGAGAATTACATCACTTTTCAGGGCTGCCTGAGCAATTACCTATGCCTTAGGAAACATCTGAACACTCATTCCTAATATAAATAAATAATTTCCCCTAGGAGCCCAGGTTCTTGGTACCCATAGGATTTTTTAAAAATATATATTTATTGTCCATAATGAGTTACATTATTTAGTGGGCAGACAATGCGTTGTTATCCCGAATTCCCCAATTCCCCCCCTCCCCATCCCTGATCAGTTGGATATCCTCCTCCGTGGGCTGTCTGGATTAGTCCTTGTGGCAAGGGATCCTGTATATCCTAGTACTCAGCCCGGTCTTCCTGGCCCAAGTGTGAGATCCATGGTAAAAACATTTTTATTGAGACTCATCCTAGCTAAAAATATTACAATATCACTATTCAAAGGGAAAAAGAATATTAGATAAACACACACACATCAAGGTATTCCCTGGTTGTATCATATTAAAAATGTGGATTTGTTCACTGATTCCAGTGTTCTTTATTGAAAACATACTACATGACAAAGAAGGCTACCAGTGGTCAGAATCCAATGAAGAACACAAGAAAATATTTTTATCATGAGTCTTAATCAAAGAAAACTCTGAAGACAGAATTGTAGCAAGGGAAAATATCCACATTCTCGTTTTCATTAATATTTGGAATAACTTTTTGATATCCTACAGTTTTTGTCTCAAAACTTCATATGTGTGCAAGATTTCATTACATGTCTTATGCGTGCTGACATATGAAAGTCAGTCGAAATCAGCAAGGCTAGGAGGAGATCTTAACATAAAATAGCATATATATTTATCTCTCCCAGTCTCTCTGGGGAAAGATAATATCCACATCAGACCCATATTTTTTTCTAGATGAATATAAAAATGAAAATGGATTTTTTATAAAACATCCCATGGAGTAATCTATATTTGGATGTTGTGAAATGTTCGTTGTAGTTATATATTTCTTCATTGATTTTTGGATGCTCAAATTCCATAGCAGTTTTTTTTTGCTTTGTTGGTATAAAACCAGATCCTTAATCATTTTATAATCTATGCTGTTATAGAAGAACCATGCAACTTAATTAAATTTATATTTTCTGCAAGAAAATCCATCTTTGCCAATACTCAGTTCAATATTTTCAGAGTTTTCTTCTCTGATGTGATGATTGAGTGTCAGTGTGCAGAAGTAATAAACACATATGTGCCTCCTCTGAACACTTTTCTGCACATAGGAAAACATACGTTCCAAATTTTAACTTGGATAATATATGTGTTTAGTGACTTTTAGAACAAAACAGTAAAACTCATTGAGCCTGGATTATACATTAATATTTCAACTATTTTTAAATAATTCAAATTTTTATATTCTTTATCTCAGAGACAGAGAGAGGTAAGTAGGGAGGAAGAGAGAGAGAAAGAAAGAGAGAGAGAAAGAGAATGGAGGTACCAGGGCCTCCAGCCACTGCAAATGACCTCCAGATGCATGTGCCATTTTGGACATCTGGCCCCTTACGCATATACTGGGAAATTGAACCTGGATTATTAGGCTTTGCAGGTAAGCACCTTAACAACTAAGCTATCTCTGCAGCCTCTACCATAATAGTTTCAAATGCTAATTCTTATGAAACATGTTATTAGTCACTTTGGAAACTTCTCTAGTATACATATCAACAATGATTACATGGGGAAAATTGTTCTTAGAATAAAGAAATCCCATAGTGCAACTTGTTTTGGGAGCCCAAGAGTATGGGATCCGGTGGCCATTGTCCTGTATCCCAGGTTCCAGCCAAGGGGTCTCCCTCACCAAGTGGAAAATTGGCCGAATTCCAATGCTGTTTATTGTCTCCCCCAGGCCCAGGCTTCTCCATTACACATGTGCTCCTTTCTTGGTTCGCTGTTCTCTCCCAGAAGGTGTGGTCAGCCTACTCATGACAGCAGATTGTGTTTCATGTCAGTGGTCTCTTTATTCCAGCTGTCGTTGATCAGTTTCCCCTGGCAGCCTGTGCAGTGCCTTCCAGCACTACACTAACTGCCTTCTGGGGGCTTGGGGATAACAACTCATTGTTTGCCCACTAAATATTGTAATTTATTATGGACAATAATAAATAAATAAATAAGAAAGAAATCCCAATATCAATCTATCTACCTTATGCCCTCTAGCAAGTACTTTTTTTTAAACAAAACTTTGTTATTCTGCTTTTAAAATAATTATATTATGAATGGAAACAGTGTGTAAAAGATATATGGACCAGGCTGACTTTGCACTCCTTATTAATCCAAGGATAACCTTGAACTTCTGATCCTCCTGCATCTACCTTGAAGGGCTGGGATTACAGGTATGTGTCATGTGTCATCATTCCTGGCTGATTTTGGGGCACTATGATGAGATGACTAACAGTTGTTGAACTTGTACTCAAATTAAGAGCAAGTAACTCATAAAATAAACATAATTTTACTGGCATGAAAAACAAGGATTGGAATAAGTCATTTCAGTCTGACCTGTTTAATTACATTGTCAGAGGAAAAATCATTCTATTAAAATATTACATCTAGATGATTTCATAATGAATCTGTAGGAACTCATTTTAATTTTATTAAAAATAACCCAAGAAGTAACAACATATTTTGATAATTCTCTGAAGTTAAATGCATTATTTTACATAATGACAAGCACAAATCAGTACCTGAGGCCCTTACTTTTCTAATCAAAGAAATAAATATCTCATTGCTTCTTATCAAAAGAATTGCCATTTTCAACATTGTGATGAAAGGTGCAAACCATTAATTACACAGAAATTGTTGAAAAGATTTTCTGATTTTAGAATGTTATAAAATTTCCCAAAATTACTGGGCGTGGTGGCGCACGCCTTTAATCCCAGCACTCGGGAGGCAGAGGTAGGAGGATCACCATGAGTTCGAGGCCAACCTGAGACTACATAGTGAATTCCAGGTCAGCCTGGGCTACAGTGAGACCCTACCTCAAACCCCCCCCCAAAAAAAAAATTCCCAAAAATCACATGGACTTTTTTTCTCAAAAAAAAATTACTCAGTTGCATTTTAAAACAAAGTGTCTAAAATTTTGGATTAAGCGCGATTTCCCAAATGTCAAGAAATATTTTATGATTCCCTGTTTTCTGGGAATATTTTGGAGATGGAAGAGATATAGACTATGATTGTCCTGAGCATAATCATAGAAGATGGCTGAGAGTCTTCTACATTGTATCACGGTTGGTCTTTCCCCACTCTGAGATGAAGTTATAAAAGACACTGTGGTTTCTGTCACTTAACTCTCTTGGGTGTTTTCTTCCCCCATATTGGGGAGATCCAGGGTCACCGTGATGGGTACTGAAATTTATACCACAGTTACGTGCATCAATCCTTCAAATGACTGAAACCCTGTCACAATAGCTTGATTGAGAGGCTGTGCCAGACCATTGGGATAAACCTTATCAGGATTTCTGGTCCCTTTCTAGACACTGTGCCAACTGCTAAATGCTTCAGTTTAAGAAGGTTATAGTTTTCAATTATTAGGCACCAGCCAATAACTAATAAACTAAATTTTCAGAAGCAAGCAAAACAATTTGCTTAGCCACAGAACAGTATGATAATTGGGGCAATGGTTTTATGCACCAGGATGTTTTTATAGTCCTATGGAGTTACACTTTATAGGAGGGCTCTGGAATTTCTCTCAGTCTAGTTTTAATTAAGTTACAGAATTCATCTATTGCACAACCATCTGTCCAAGTCTATTTCCCTGTAGGGTTCATTTTTAGATGAGAAATTAGCCTCTTTACGAAGCTCGGTGGAAAATGTCAAAGAGAAAACCAGCATTCCTGCTTGGACCAAGATGCAAAACTCCTCCCCTGGATGATATCAGGGAAGATCTTTTAATCCATCATCAACATATCTTGATGTGCTCAGTCTCACCACTGGTTTGACAGACTCTCGGGTGAAATTACAAGTCTTTGACCCATGGCCCTGACTACTGGGGGAAAGAAAGACCAAGTTACTTACACCAATGCTGGCAGTGAGACAAGGCTGTGCCATGCAATGTTGGTATTGAACTCCAAGGCTCTGCTCAAAGCAAGGAGGCAGCTCTTTTACAAAAGTCTGCATCCCGAGAGAACCCTGGTACCATTCTAAAATACAATAGGCACACTTCCATTCTGACCATGAGGAAATAACATAGCCCACCAGGGAAAAATACAGACAGTAACTTCATATTCTTTACAACACAGAGAAGATTGTGAATCCAAGAATAGGAAACAACATTATTCCAACCGCATCTCGGTTGGTTTCTACAACAGGCAATTTCCAGGTCACGTACAAAAATAAAGAATCCAGACAAAGTAAAGTGAATCTGAAATCCAGATAGACATAAGAGATACATTATACATGACAGAATGTGTAGAAACACATAGAGAAAGAAAAATATCTACAAAGAGTACAGGGAATCCCTTAAATCTTTAGAGCAATGTGTATACATGGATAGAGTGACAATCTCTTATGTTCTAACAAAAATCAACTTCAAGCTTATGGTTCTTTTAAAAGCTGTTATCCAAAATTTCCCTTTTACTATAAAGAATATTCACTGTTTCATGTATACATCAGCAGTATATATATATAAATATGTATTATGTATAATAGATATACTATATATAAATATGTATTATGTATAATAGATGTGTTAAATATACATAGTATATTATAAAGACTTACATACTATAAATAATTTGTTATATTTTTAACATATTATTTATCATAAATTAGTATAATACATATGTAAATAGGTACACTAGAATAATTTGCTATAAAGTAGATCTGAGGATCCACCACAGTCATATCGGGGAGATTCCATAGGGAACCCAGCAGACAATGACAGATGAACAAGGGACCTATAACCACAGTCATTCAATCAACACAGGATAGGCCATTGAGACAGAAACCAAGGATTTTCGACACAAGGACCCCTAAGCTCGCAACATTAAGGCAGCCTTAATACTCACCCACCACGACTCAGGGAACTGAGCAGAAGAGGGGGCAGGAAGATTGTGAGAGCCATGGTGGGGGAGACTGTCCAGAGGCATGGCACCCCTCAGTAACAACTCACTTGGGCCAGGAAGACCGGGATGAGTACTAGGCTATCCAGGATCCCTTGCCACAAGGACTAATACAGACAGCCCACGGAAGAGGATATCCAACTGATCAGGGATGGAGAGGGGGGGAATTCGGGAATTCGGGATAACAACGCATTGTCTGCCCACTAAATAATGTAACTCATTATGGACAATAAATATATATTTTTAAAAAGTAGATTTGATGTCTTGATGGTGTCCCATTGTGTTATTTTCATTTTTATGGAATATATAACACTATCTTTACCTAAAATGTCAAATGGTTACAATAGAGAAAGAAAGAAAGTTGGGCTTGTCAGGTGCTAATAAAATTCTATTTCTAAAAGTGGATGTTGGAGCCTTGAAAGTTCTCATTAATCTTTAAATATATGTGCACTCTTTTTCGTTTACCTACAATAAATCACTCAAACTATCTTCTTGTATTCTAAATGAGGAAAAATATTGTTTTCATATTTAAATGGAGAAAATATAGAGAGCAGAGAATTTGGACTAGACAAGTCTGTTCTTGAATTTCTATTTGATAATTCTCAACATTTCTAACCAAAACCTAAAGGGGAAAAAAATTGTCACCAGACTAATTTTCCAAAAGTTTTGTGAGAAGGAAAGTAATTGCTCATGCAATCCCTAAAAACAAGACCAGCCTCTCTTCAGTATTGTCTACCAAGACTTTTGTAATTATCTTACACTAACTCTCTAGAGACTACATAAACATAAAATTCATTTGAATACTATACCCAAGCCTCATAAAATTATGATATATCTTCTGAGTTCACTAAGCTCGGTAAAAACTTAGGATCCTCCTTTCCAATATGATGACTTCTGGATTGAATTGTTACCTGCTGAAAAAAAAAAGATTTTCAGAACCTTAAAATTAAATAAATAAAAAGTAATAATCAGGGCTGGAGAGATTCAGTGGTTAAGGCACTTGCCTCCAGTGCCCAAGGCCCAGGTTTCAATTCCCCAGGTCCCACATAAGCCAGACCCACAAGGTGGTGGCCCTGGTGCTCTCTCTCTCTCTCTCTCTCTCTCTCTCTCTCTCTCTCTCTCTCTCTCTCTCTCTCTCTCTCTCTCTCTCTGTATCTCTGCTTGAAAATGAATAAATAAAATATTTTTTAAAAGGTAATAATCAGATAGCATTTTTGAAGATAAGTATTACTACTACAAGTAATTTACTTCCAAATACATATTTCAAATACGACTAATGAGGAGAAAAGAAAAATGGAGATGGCCACAATGTCTTTGTACTCTATAAGAGTTTTTTCTTCTTTCATTTTTCTTAACCGTCATAAGCAAAAGGAGCGAGAATGGGAATACAGGCAGTAATTTACAGTAAGTATTACTCTGTTTATGTTGATGATCTTCGGTGAAAAGCTGATGAAATTGAATCTTTAAGCAATTATTAAGAAAATCAAAAGCACTTTAATAAGGCTACATTTTGATGACCTCTTCATTTTGTGCAGTTTCTGAAAGCCTGTGTTCTCTAAAGGGATTGGATATTTGATAACGCCATTACAAATGCATATGCAAATGTACGTTATTAACCAGACTCTGCTTCAGAAAAGCACAACGTGTCATCAGGAGAGAAAAGAAAATGTGGCATTATCATAATTTTACCTCGTTTCTGCTCTTTCCTCCCTCAAGGGTCAGTTAAAAATGTCAGATTGCTCAGCAGTTAAGGTGCTTGCCTGCAGAGCCCAAGGACCCAAGTTCTAGTCCCCAGAACTACAGAAGGCCAGTTGAACAAGGTCCTGCATAAAAGCTGGAGTCTTTGCAGCTGATGGAGGCCCTAACACATTCATTTTCTCCCCCAGTTCTCTTTATCTGCCTCTCTTCTGTTTCTCTCTGCTTGCAAATAAGTCAATAAAAATATTCTTACAGAAAACATGTGAATATAAAACATGGCAGAGAAATGATTGCATCTTATTGGGTTTAAATGGAAGCATCTTTTAGCACCCAGGAAGAAAAACAATGGTGAGTTTGTGGATAGCCTCAGCTACATCGTGAGTACCTGTATCAAAAACTCAAAGCTGGGGATGAAGATGGTTCAGCAGTTAATGGTGCTTGCTTGCAAAGCCTAATGGCTGGGGTTCAAATCCGAAGTACCCAGGTCAAGTCACGTGCACAAAGTAGCACAGACATCTGGAGTCTTTTTGTAGTGACAAGGGGCTGTGGGACACCCTCCCACTCTCTCATCCTCTCCCTCTGATTGCAAATAAATAAATAAAATCCAAACTTGCAAAAGTTCAAAGATAAAGCATTTTAGGTAAAATGGTGATAGAATACATTGGATAAGTCATTTTTATTACTTGAGAAAAATCATCATGTGCCATTCAGAAAAGTAAATATTTTCATTCTAAACAAGACTATGTACTCATCTGGTCAACAAGATATTAGACATTAGATGTGTGTGTTGGCTTTGGGGAAACTTGAACTACTGAGATTTGATGAATCGTGGGTGATGGAAGAGGTTGTAAGAAATAACACAGATTTGGGCTGAAGAGATGGCTTAGCGGTTAAGGCGTTTGCCTGCAATGCAGAAGGACCAGAGTTCAATTCCCCAAGGCCCATATAAAGCCAGATGCACAAGAGGGTGCATGTGTCTGGAGTTCATTCGCAGTGGCTTGGAGGCCCTGGTGTGCCCATTCTCTCTCTGTGTCTGCCTCTCTCTCTCTCTCTCTCTCTCTCTCTCTCTCTCTCTCTCTCTCTCTCTTCTCTCTCTTTCTCTCTCTCTCAAATAAATAAAATATTAAAAAAAAAAGAAATAACACAGATGAAAAAGACATTTCGTCTCTAGTCTCTGAACAATGGAGGGTAAATGACAACCACTGTGAAAGACCTTAATAGGATTGTTTTTATGTTTGGAGAGAAAAGAGTTTCTTCTTATTTGGGAAAATTGAAGAAATATGAAATGACAATAGGAAAGCCATTTAGGAAATGATGCCAAGCTCCGAGAGGCAGAATAGTCAAAATTTCTTGAAGCCAAGAGCTATATAGAGGGAAGAAAATAGGATTCAGGTACAAGCTTTTAATAGGTAGACTCAATTTAGTTTGAAGGAAAAAATGAGCGTTTAGTTTAGAAAACACTATTTTATTTAACAGAAAATGAGAGAAAGATGAATAGAATTAATATTATGAGCTGCTGAATTCAGGAGAATTAGAAAAAAATATAATTGCTTCATGTTGGACTTCAAGTGAAAATGGGATGCAAAATTTTAGGAAGCATCATAAAATCTGGATTCCTGCTAGAGGTATAAAGTAGAATCGATGGCTCTAAGCATTCCCGAAATGGTGTTCAATTATTCTTTCAAACTATTCATATTTTTTATATTTAAAGTATATTGTATATGTCTCTCATCTTCTGGATATGTAAAAATCACCAATAGAGATAGATAGATAGATAGATAGATAGATAGATAGATAGATAGATAGATAGATAGATAGATAGATGATAGATAGATAGATGACAGATAGATGATAGATAGATAGATAGATAGATAGATAGATAGATAGATAGATGATAGATAGATAGATAGATAGATAGATAGATAGATAGATAGATAGATAGATAGATAGAATGAGAGTGGACGTGCCAGGGCCTCTAGCCACTGCAAAGCAACTCCAGATGCATGCAGTATTTTGTGCATCTGTCTTAAGTGGGTTCTGGAGAATCGAACCCAGATCCTTAGTCTCTGGAGGCAAGTTCCTTAACCACTGAGCCATCTCTCCAGCCCTGGTCTTAAATCACCTGATCCAAAGAGAAAGGCTTTTAAAGTTCTGAAATTATTGTAATTATTGAAATTATGCTTATAAGTAAATGATTTCTTCCTACTAAACATGTTTTAATCATATCATTCATAAAAATATTCTTGCTGGATCACTGGATTATGTACTGTGAAGCAAACATTCAAAAGCACCTCTCAGAAAAATCCTCATTAAAAAATTAAAAGTTAATGTCAAAATAAGTGCACTAAACTATCTGCATTTTGATGGCATAATGCTTTAATAAAACACATTTATATTCAGAATAACATAACTAATTTTCAATAAATCTTTTCTGCCAACAAAACACTGTCTCATAAATAACATATAAAATGAATACAAAAATTAATTTTAGTTCATTTTTGTATTCTCAGTCCTTAATATATGATCTAGCAATACTAAACTCCATAAATATTTAGTAAATTAGTAAATACCAGCATGAACTATGATACAGCCAAATTATCATTATAACTCATTCTCCATGAACTAACATGAGGTTTTGTGTTTTTTAAAAATATTTTATTTATTCATTTTCAAGCAAGGAGAGAGAGAGAGAGAGAGAGAGAGAGAGAGAGAGAGAGAGAGAGAAAGCCAGGCATCTGGCTTATGTGGGTACTGGGGAATTGAACCCAGGGCCTTAGGCACTGGAAGCAAGTGCCTTATCCTCTGAGCCATCTCCTCAGCCCTGTGTTTTTTTTTAATCTAGATTAAATATAATATAGTTCTGTGCAAAAAAAGACTGTGTCCCAGCTCATAAAATTATATATCAGTACATTTTAAATGTGTATGTATTTTATAACAGAATTGCACATGTCAAAAAGAATTCACTGAAATTGAGAAGCAACACTGGGGAGAGTTTTCTGGTGGATGAGGGACTTTGAACGATCAAAGGCCAAGCTGTCTGGTGGCTCATGGGAGCTGCAAGGGACAGTCCACTGAGCAGAGCCTCTGACCACAGAGGGACTTCAGTCATCATCAGCAACGTCCTTTCCCTTTCCTCAATTCTACCGTGTGTATCATCCCCTATTCAAGACAGATCTGTATACCTTCATGGACCAGGAAGCTGGTGAGGCAGGCAACATGGGGTAAAGGATGTCTTCTCGATGTAAGATGAGGGTTGCGAATAGGCCTCTGTGTGTAAAGTGTGTCCCACGTTCATGAGAAGTTGAGTTTGGATCCCCAGCACCCAGCTGCAAAAAAGCCAGGTGCACAAGCATTCCCAGTGCTCTGGAAGAAAAGGTAGAAAGATCCCCAGGAATTGCTGGTTAGTGGGTCAGTGGCTGAGCTTGTGATCTATGGGTTCCCTGAGAAAAGTCATCTCAGAAAATGAGGTTACAGGGGTAGTAGAGGAAGACACCCGTGGGTCCTTTCCATCGATCAATGCTGAGCTTGGAGTCTCCTTATTTCTTTGAGATTATTTGGAACTATCTAGGGCGGTACGCTGTCCCTGTCAGTTTACAATATTAGCATATCAAGCCATTAAAAGGAGAATTATACATTTTCCCACCATCAGAAAATTGTGTTGAAGACAGGATGGATAGGAATGCAATGTGTGATAGAGAGCAAATGATTCTTCTATGTTATGTTCATATTATGTAGTTCTAGGCTTGAGATGTAGCTCAGTGGGAAAGTTCATTTACAGCCTCAGTAAGGTCCTGAGTTCCATCTCCACTAACTGGGGAAAAAAAAAACGTACAAGCAAACTTCAAATTCTCAACATAAAACTCATGGGTTTTATGTTGTTAACTATAGATTCTGAAAATGGTAAGAAACATTTTCTCCTTGCTGATACCTCACACACTGGAAGTTTGGAATTCAAGCTTCCATATGAACACATATATCTCTCCAAATCATAATGTGGTGCTGATAAGAGCCAAAGTACATACAGTTTAAATTTCACACTTTCTGGGACCTAAAAGTCATAAGAACTGACATTGTGTGACTAATGTATTTAGTAACCGACGGTCATAGATGACTGAATGTAGCTTCTTTGTACTGGAAGCAGTTGAAGGATCTCATTTAACTTGGGGCTTAATTACTTCATGGGTATATGTTTGTTATTTTTCTGAACCTTGAGAACAAAAGTTAAATAATTGTTATAATTTCAAAGGATGTAATTAAGCCCTTCAATAAGTAGGATGCAGGCTTAGAAACTAAAATAAAAGCCTGGGGGAATAAATTTAAGAAATAAAACCATGCCCCTACGATATGCACGTAAGAAACATTCAGTCAGTAGGAACCTCAGTTGGGCATTAGCCATGTACACAGCCTCCAGAAAATTACTTCATTAAGTTTATATTATCCAAAACTACCCCTTCCTGACATTATAATCCCTCTTTCTGCAATCTCAAGCTTTTGATTGAACTGCTCATTTTCAGAACTCAACCACATTTAAAAGCCACGATCTAATGGCATTTAATTTTAAACACTAATTCTAGTCATTTCTTAATGAGATTACCAAAGACCTCAATTGTGATGCTGGAAGGAAACATATCAGTCACCTGGTCCAAGTCCTCATCGTATAAGTGAGAAGATCCTGTGCCTGAAAGACAAGCAGGCTTCTGATACTACAGAGAGACACATTGCTCAGCCACACACTGTGACATAGTTCCTTCTGCTCAGAAGACCTGGACTTACTCCCAAGGACGTAGGGAAAGAAAACACACCCATTTTGTTTGTGTTTGCTGGCTCTTATTATCACTCCTCATGGTGAGAGGTGAATGAACATCACATAAGGTGAGCCAGGGCTGCACACCAGTCAAGGAAGTCTGTGTGGGAGCATCAGTGATGTCACTGCTTGGGAAATTCCTGGAAAGGGGTGTCTATTTTATATTCATAATGTATCTCTCTTCCCAGGACTTGATAGTGCCTTCATAGTGCAAAGAATGTTTGCTGAACTTGAATGCCTATATTTCAGTTCTCAGGATTCCTTGAACTTGTCATATGCAGAACTTTCTTCTGTTTTCTGAGAGCTTTGTAGGTTTTCTATTGTTCAGATGCTTGCCAAAGCTAGTGGATTTACTGCTTTCTTTTTATTTATTGGTGTGTGTGTGTGTGTGTGTGTGTGTGTGTGTGTGTGTGTGTGCACGAGTCCTTGTATTCATGTGTGAGTGCAGGCACATGCCCCTGTGGAGGTCAGGTGGGTTCTTGCCTTCCACTTATATTTGAGAAAGGGTTTCTATGATTGTTCACAGCTCCTGTCTCTGCCTCCCTTTCTGTCACTGTGAATGGAGAAGACCATCACAGCTTCTGGATTTCCTGTGGGGTTCAGATGTCTGAACTCAGTTATTCAGAATCATGGGACAAATGCTCCATGCAGAGTCATCCACTCATCTCCTACTAACTTATTTTTGAGTCAGTGAAAAATAAAGTGGATTTAATAGCAGTAGGTGTAAAGGATCTTCTGCCAAAGTCACCTAAATTGGTGTTCACAGCATACCAATACTGTGGATCTTATTTTATATATTTCATTTATTCATTTGCATGCAGAGAGAAACAGAGAAAAAAACAGAGAGAAAGAGAGAATGATGCAACAGGGCCTCCTGCCACTACAACTAAACTCCAGATGCATTTGCCAACTTGTGCATCTGGCTTTAAGCTGGTAATGGAGAATCAACCCAATTCATTAGGCTTTGCAGGCAAGACCCTTAACTACTGAGTCATCTCTCCAACCCCAAGACTGTGGATCTGATGGTCATCAAATAATGTCAACTTAAACATTCTCTACACAGTCATATGTATTTCAACAAGAAGAGGGAACTAGTCACTATCTAATACTGTGCTGAATAATTTATGACCTCTTCCAAAGCTATCTTCTATATTAATCTTCCCATGGAGTAGGAGTGTGGGGGTGATAAGACATTTCTTAAAGGTTCCAAAATGTGTTGATTGCCAGGAGAGTGCCCAGCAGTCCAATAAATACCGCTTCCAAGTTCAGTGAGTAAATTTGTGAAGGTCCTTGAATAATCAATGATCTTCAATAATAGGATGCACGACAATGAAGGCATTTGAGAATGTTTTTCATGGAAAAAGGGAGTTTATTGGAGATCACTCAATGTCCAGGCTTTGTCAGGCTACACCGTGTATTTCTGTAGTACAAATTTGTTCACATGAAATTGACAAAGGGGATGATAAATGATGATCCCAGTACCATGCAGATGTCAGAACCATTCACCTCTACCATTTCCAAGAATTTCAATGAATCCTAAATGTGTTAACCCAGCTGAGTTCTGAATGGAGAAATATCATCTTGTCAACAGCGACAATTAATCCTAAATTATTCGTCTTTGGAATATTTGGTCCTGTGTTCATGTCTGGCAGCTCTGACTGTCTCCTTCTGTTCTCCACATATTTATGTGATTTATTTTTCTCTTTGGCTTTCATGATTGAGGAGCTTTTAAGTCACCTCAAGATAATTTTCACTTTTATTTTTACGTCAACATTCATTGTGTGCCATAGGATATTGGAAATTATTATTTAAAATGTATTCAATGCAAAACTTAATAAGCAAATCCTTATGAGACCATTTAATTTTGGGTTAATACTTTAATTACAAAATTAGCATTATTGTCTAATCAGCTGTGTTCAGTTTTTCTGCACTTTTACAGAATTTAAAGGCTAGTATGACTTTTTTGTGTTGCTCTTGTTCTGTTTTCCAATACTGGGACATAATTTGGAGGAAAATAAAATAATGAAAATGAAGATAGGCTCTTAACCAAGTTCAGTTTCAGAACAAAGTTAGACGTTATAACGGGAGGTCTTTGAATAGGATGTTATGAGACCAATAGAAAGGAAAAAGCTAACCCAGCCTGGAAGTGGGAGTCATGGAAACATTTCCAGGAACTAATGTCACCTGCTTAAGTCATCGAGTGGACAGGTGAGAAAGGGAGGAGGTGACAGCACAGGCCTCCTGAGGTGTGCTCCCAGACAGCAGGCAAAAGGGAAGTGTGGTAGCAGAAGGATGGGTTTTGTACTTGGCAGAAGTCTTGCACTAGGCTCAAAATACCATGAATGGAATCATGATGGGTGTAGGTACGACTTGTTCTGTATGAAAACTGCATTGTCAGGATGGCAAGATGGCTCAGGAGTTAAGAGTGCTTTGCACTTAAGCAGGAATGCTTCAAACTGCTGGATCCCATGTAAAACCCAGGGCATGGTCATCATAGCTAATAGTCCATAGAGATGTAGAGGCAGAAACCAGGCGTTTCCTGGTTGAAAGAGTAACCCTGGCTCAAATAAACATGCATGAGAGAAGAGCCCCAATAGTTCTCTTCCTGTCTGTGCATACAACACACACACACACACACACACACACACACACACACACACACACACCAGACACACACATACACAAAGGAAGAGAAAATCATTTCATAGTCAATGGAAAACAAGTCATGGAAGAAGAAATGTAGCAGACTATTAAAAATGCCATCACCCCCCTCAGTGACAATTCATAAAGTGGGGGGGCAACCTTGTTTCCTCCTGTGCTATCCATAATCCCTTGCCACATGGATTGGTCCAGTGTGCCCACCGAGGAGGATACCCATGGGTTTAGAGATTGGGGGGAGGGAAATTGCAATATAAGTACAATATTCACTCAATCAATTTATCTAATTTTGAGCAATGAAGATAAAGAAACAAAAATAAATAATAAAATAATAAATAAATAATGTCAGCACCAAAAGTAGACACATTAAGAAAGAATCTAAGGGGTGTGTGTGTGTGTGTGTGTGTGTGTGTGTGTGTGTATCTACTTCAAAGAAAATAAGGGGAAATGTTAGAAAACAGACCTTGCCCAGGAGTTCCCAACCTAAGTAGTGTATTTCACAAAAGAATTATTTATGATCATAAAGTGCATAACCTGTGGAGTGCACACTGGTCTCAAACATCACACTGAGAATGAACAAACTGGCATTTGCATTT
The DNA here is from genome assembly GCA_004024765.1 of Zapus hudsonius. Taxonomy (NCBI): domain Eukaryota; kingdom Metazoa; phylum Chordata; class Mammalia; order Rodentia; family Dipodidae; genus Zapus; species Zapus hudsonius. The sequence goes on from PVHP010012217.1 coordinate 15,962, forward strand.
TTATTCCTGGGAATAAAAAGTAGCGGATTAATCTGCAGAGAAAATATTCAGAATTTCATTACTAAGAAAGGCCAAAATATGAAGTAAACCTCCAAAATCAGAGGTGCAAATATTCACTGAAAAGACCTATAACAACAAGGTGTGTGTTTGAAGGCAGAAGTCAGCCACAGCAGCCTCGGCTGGGTTTATGGAGGCAATGTAAGGATATGTGATTTGTTTTCTCTTGTTATAAAGGAAAGATGTGTTTGACTCGGGCTTCTAATGTTTTATAATTCCATAATTAGGGATTAGTTAAGAAATGTCAGGAATCCACAGTGTGGATTCCAAAAGAGCAATCCAACCACAGAGAAAGTACGAACTGAGAAGGTTTTGTGATTTTTGATCCTTTGTGGCTTTTTAACTAAAATAAACAGTTTGTTTTTAAAGTGCTGCTCTATAAAATCCAATAACCAAGGGAGAATAAGTAAATTATTTATAAAACATGTGGTTGGGTAGATGGCCAAGAAAACAATCCCTTGCTTTTTAAATGATCAGTGGTTTCAAGTAAATGACATTTTTGGGGGGAAAAAATCAGCACAACAGCACATGAAATTTTCTAAAGGGTAAAAGTGAATAAAACACATTAAAAGAATGAAAAAGAATAAAATATTATGTGGATCAGACAACCCCATAATTTTATGCTCATTATTTGGTGGAATTAGTGTAGGCAAAAATTCAATATAATGAGTGTGTTCCAAGTAATATTAAAAATGTTTTAATATTTAGACAAAATAATATAGTTAGATAAAAACGTGCCTCCCTACTCA
>PVHP010012217.1:16867-43560 GCA_004024765.1 Zapus hudsonius
GTGTGTGCTCATGGAGCATGTGGGGACCTCAGAAGACAAAGCTAAGTGTCAATCCTGGTCTTCCATCAAGCCAGCTGACCCAGGCACTTAGGAGAGTCTCCTGTCCCCTCCTATCACACCAGAGCAGGGCTGGGATCACAAATGCCCATCACTGCTTCTGCCTTGATGTAGGATGTGAGGGTCCAAACATAGGCCTTCCCACTTGTGTAACAAACACTTTGACTCACTGAACCTTCTCCCAAGCCTCCAATCTACATGGATAAGGGCTAAAGGATCTAGGAGAGAGAATAACGTGACTGACTAGAATAATAAAAAGAGACATATTAAAGAGTGATAATATTATAGGAATGTACCTCAATGTAATGGGGGAGCTGGGGTTCCCACAAAGTTAGGATTCCCAGATGATTCCAATGTACCTTAAAACTTAAAAGTACCTGGATTCTTGTTATTTTAAATTTAAGAATTAAAATTATAGATCACCAGAGGATAAAGTACAATGGGAGACCAATAACCTATAACCACAGCCAATCAGTCAACCCAAGATGAGCCAGCAAGACAGACACCAATGATTTCAATGCAACCTAAAGCAGAAGTACAGAGGCCACTAAGACCCCAACAATAAAGCAGCCTTAAAACTCACCCACCATGACTCAGGAAACTGGGGGGCAAAAAGATTATAACAGACATGGTGGGGGAGAATATCCAGAGACATTGCCCCCCTCAGTAACAACATACAAAGGGGGGGTGGAACCGGGTTGACTCCTAGGCTTCCATAACACCCTACCCCACGGACTGATTCAGACTGTCCACGGAGGAGGATACCCAGCTGATAGGGGACAGGGAAGGGGGAAATTGGGAAGTTGGGGACATCAATACGTTATTTGCTCATTTAGTATATCTAATTATGGATAATAAATATATATTTTAAAAAAATAATAAATAAATAAATAAAAAGAAATGAGAAGTTACAGAGATCTTTAGCCACTATTGAGGAGAGAGCAGGTGGGGGAGGTTTTAGCCTCATCTCTATAAGATCTGTGCTGGCCAGCCCAGCAAGGGAAAGAAGGGGAGATGTGCGAGGGCTCCCACCATGAGGTAAAAGGGTTCACATGGGAGAGAACCCCAGGCCCCTTCACCACAGCCTGCCCTGGATGTGGTGAGGGGTCCTTACCTGGGCCTGGGCATTCAGATGCCTCTCTGCTGGCCATAAGGGAAAAGAAAACAAACTTCCTGTCCCATTGACTCTATCCCTGGGCTAGGTAAGTTAGGGAGACAGCTGATTCGTCTGTCTTTGACCAGTCAGTTTCAGGATTATGTTTGAACTCTAATTAGAGACACCTTCCTCTCAAGGGGAGGGGGTCAGGTGTGAGATTCATGGAATCTGCCAGAATGTACAAGTTTAAGGACACTCTTGGTTATCTTTGGAGGCCCCAGTAACCCTAACCTGTCACAAAATGTTAAAACATCTCACTCAATGAAACACTTTTAACTTACGAAAATGACATTTGAATAAAGTTCAGCTGATTATAACAATGATGACTTTGAGTGATCAAATTAATTCATTTTCAAAGATGTCCAATTTGCATTTTCAACTTAACTCCATCTAGTGTGTATTTATAATTTCTAAAGAATACTGTTGACGGTAATCAGCAAAGCAAGAAAAGAATCTTGACTTCAGCATCAACTGTAGACAAGGGTAAGAGATCTCCTCTCATTCTTCCACTGTCCATTACTAAAACCAAAATGATGAATGGAATCAAATTATATTAGAGTGTTAATCTTATGAAAGAATTGTAAACAAAGAAAGTCTCCATATGCCAGGGATAAGGAGCCACCCAGAAGGAGACTCACTACCATGCTTCAGACTGAAGATGATTGTTGAACTCCAGTGTGGATGTGAGACCCCTAAAGGTGGACAGAAGGAAATGAGAGAGACAAAGTGCATAGAAAAACTCCACCCACCTAAGACCTAAGCTAACCTGAAACATACCTGAAACAGATCTTTTCCATATTCTGGATCACTTGAAAAAGCAGTTTTGTCCTACAAGAAACCATGGTAACATATTAAAAAAAGAATTTAACAAAACAAATAGTCTTCCAGTAGCCAAATAGAAACAAACAAAAAATATCTCTAACAAGCACAAATCGTGACGAAAATAGTATAGATAAATGAAAACAAATTCATACTATTCTCAGACCTTCTAATCCCTCAACAATTCTGCGAGGCAGACGCCAGCATCACCCATTTGGTAAATAAGGAGTGTGGGACCCAGGAAGAGGGAAGCTTCATAGCTTCATTGCTGGAAGCAGAGTAAGGTAGGCCTGACAGTTTGATCCTGCACCCCACATTTGAACCTAACTCTGGTGTCTATTCATTCTAATAAAACTGTAATTGTGAGTCTGTATGATGACCTCTTTCCCCTGAAAAGGAATGGACACATAGCATTTGCACCATTTTTTTCATTCTGGCTTATATAATTAGGTTGAAAATTGACCACAGTTCTTCAAACAAGCACCTTTAGTCACTGAACAATCATCACAGGTCCTACAATAGTATTTTAATATCATTTTAAAATTAAAAAGCGCATGATAAAAATAGCCCATTTTTTATTTGTGGTTTGATTCAGGTGCCCCCTTGATTTATTTGTTTTGAATGTTAGGTCCCCAGTTGATGACAATTTTGGAATAGGAACTGTTGTGGAAAGTGTGTGGTTGGGAGCGGGCTTATGGATGTTATAGCCTGTTTCTATTGCCAGAGTTTGGCACACTCTCCTGCTGCTGTTCTTCACCTGATGTTGGCCAGGAGGTGAAGTCCAGCCTCTGCTCATGCCATGATTTCGCTGCTATCATGGAGTTTTCCCTCAAGTCTGTAATCAAAAACAAACCCTTTCTTTCCATAAACCACTTTTGGTGGAGATCACTGCAATACCCATCTTAAACTAGGTAAAAATATAAATCCATAAGAAATATTTTAATGTTTATAATGAAGAAAACCAATGTTATGGTTTGATCCAGGTGTCCCCCACAAACAAATGAATGTGTTCTGATTGATGGATCCTCAGCTGATGGCAGTTTGGGTTTTACAACCTTGCTGGAGCTGTGTTGTTGGAGGCAGGCTTATGGGGGTTATAAGCCAGCTTCCCCTTGGCAGTTTTTGGCACACCTTCCTGCCGCTGTTTGCAGTGCTGTGGTGGAGGTGATGTCCACCCTCTGCTCATGCCATCATTTTCCCTGCCAGAATGGAGTCTCCCCTCGAGTCCATAAGCCTAATAAACCCATTCATCCACAAGCCACTTTTGCTTGGGTTCTTTCTGTGCAGCAACTAGAGAGCTGACTGCAACAACCAGTTTCTAGAATATGTGCCTCAATTAACAGAAAGGAAAAAGGGATATCAAGAGGAAATAACAGGTTCTTAAATTTCAAGTTCACACAGGATGAAATTCTGGTGGTTAAGTAGGATATTGGATTACTTGTGCACAGAACGATTATAATTTAAATTCAAATCATGATGTTTTGCTCTTTGACACATTTGATCAGGAAGAATGTTGAGAAATAAGGAAGCTTCCAAGAAAATACAGAAATATTTAATAGTGGGAAAAGTGGACAGAAAACTTGGTAAAACATATTACAACCAAGCACGTATCCTCCTCATTAAAGACCTCAGAGGGCTGGAGAGATGGCTCAGCAGTTAAGGCACTTGCCTCCAGTGCCTCAGGCCAGGGGTTCAATTCCCCAGGACCCGCATAAGCCAGCCCCACAGGGAGGTGGCCCTGGTGTGCTCTCTCTTCTCTCTCTTTGAAAAATGAATAAATAAAATATTTTTTAAAAAGACCTCAGAGAAGAGCTTTCAAACCAGAGAGCTTTTACTAGATCATAGGCCTACAGAGATAGTGATCACCTTGGCATGAGGGCTGGCCAAGTGGTCCAGGGAAAATGGAGGGAAGATAGGAAGCCCTACTCAAGGCCCCATGAGAACAGAGCACCGACTAACTGAATTGAACCGTGTGCATCATTCTTCAGAACAGTAACTGTGACATCAGAAAAAGTTTTCGGTCAGTAAGATGGCATGCTTCCGGAGAAACATAGAATGTTCCTACTGGGTAGACAAAAAAAGTGAGAAAAATGTATAGTGTTCAAATTATCACATGTTAAGGGCATCAACTCTATCTGATTTCACTACTAAGCAACAGGACCAGGGAGCAAATATGACAGCAAGCCATCATTGATTCAATCTGAGCCATGAATGGGTATCTTATATGACTATATTTATTATTTTTATTATTTATTTTGAGGTAGGATCTCTCTCCAGCTCAGGCTGACTTGGAATTCGCTATGTAATCTCAGGGTGGCCTCAAATCATGGTGATCCTCCTACCACTCTGGAATGCTGGGATTCAAGGTTGTTGCCACTTAGTTGTATGCATTTTTTTTATTTGCCGGTAAAATATCACCTGAATAGATTTCACCAAAATGATAAAGAGTGAACAAAACCAACAACTCAGTCCTGTTATATCTAATTTCATTTTCACCTCATGTTGCAGTTGGCTCCTCCTTGCTGGACACAACACCCCACCAGCAGCAACTGATGGAAGCGAAGGGTTTCTTCCAGGCTTTGCAGTTTTCAGGGGAAGTTGCATCATTGGGGGAAGCATGGCTGAACAGAAGCTTCTTTCATAGCAGGGGGGCAAGTAGACTCAGGGATGAGCTGGAGCAGGGTGTGCCCTCATTGGCACAACCCATCCAAATTGCACCCCTACCAGCTACCACCAGCTGGGGATTGAGGCTCTGACAGGGCCTCTTCAAACTTCATTCATTCATTCTTCATTCAAACTACCACACCTGGTTCTTATCCGCAGTCCTTCATAGCTGAATTAAAAGCAAACAAATTCAGACCATATCTAGGTAATGTGCAAATCTTATATGAAAAAACATATTTAATTTCTGTTTGCAGGTTGACATTTATTAGAGCCCATTAGGATATGTGAGTCGCAAGGTGTAGGAGAGAAAGAACAGAGTCAAAACTGTTTCAATTAGCACTCTTACACATCATTGCATTTATACTACTTGTATTAGTATATTTCATCACATTTCATTCCAAACACAGCAAATATAAAAGGGTAATTCTATTGCAAATGTGTGATATTTTTAACTTGATTTTTATCATAATTTAATGTCCTTTATGAGTCTCTATTTCTACAGTGCCATACCATTGCGAAGTACTTAATCTTTTAGTTTATTACAAAATTGAAAAGCCAATAAAGTTCAACCAGTCTAATTCAATTTTTGGAGTCTTGTTTGACCCTCCTTCCCTCAGGAAGGTTTTTTTAATTTTATTTATTTATGAGAGAGAGAGAGAGAGAGAGAGAGAGAGAGAGAGAGAGAGAGAGAGAGAGAGAGAGAGAAAGGGCACGCCAGGGCCTCCCGGCACTGCAAATGAACTCCAGACACAAGTGCCCTCTTGTGTATCTGGCTTTACGTGGGCACTGGGGAATTGAACTTCGGTCCTTCTGCATTTCAGGCTAAGCCATCTCTTCAGCCCAGGAAGGGTTTTTATATCAGTTTTTTCCTGGTTCTGTGTCCACACCTGGCCCGGTGATAGAAAGTAACATGGGTGCTGGTTGATATTCTCTATGTGGTCCATTGTAATCGTCTCTCACTTCTCTTTCTTTCATTACTTTCTCTTTTCTTTCCTGTCTCTAAATACTCAAAGCTCACAAGTACCAGTGAAGTCAGTCACTACCTGCTTCACAATTATGTTCATCCCATAGAATATAAGTGAAGAAAAGACTAAAACGTGGTCAAATGGCTCCAATTACAGTACTCTTCCCTAAGGTCAGGTGGATCCTAAATGCTACCTGACAATCTTAGGGTCTTCCCATAACCCATTCATTTTCTCATGGGGGCTGGAGAGAGACCTATGTCAACATGTCTACTCTTTCCTCAACATTCCTGTAACTTTAATTCTCCAAATGTTAAGCTATTCACGTGGTTCCTGTTTCTTAGGAGGATTAAAAAAGGAAGAACTGAGAGCATGTAGAATTATCCCAGTAATATTTTTATTTATTTATTTATTGGCAAGCTCAGAGAGAGAGAGAGAGAGAGAGAGAGAGAGAGAGAGAGAGAGAGAGAGAGGAGGAAGAAAGGAGAGAGAACTATGCCCAGGTGTCTCTAATCAGTGTAAATAAACTCCAGATGCATGCGCCACTTTGTGCATCTGGCATTATTGTGATCTGATGTTTCCATTTGCCGGCCCTAAATACTTCCCCACTATCTCAGCTATTAATATGGTTACAATTAGGATTATAATTTCAACATATTAACCCTGATGGAGTCAAATATTAAGCCCAGATCAGTATCTGTATATGTACACTTTACATAAATGGCATTAGGAGGGGGGTTGTTCAATGATCATTTTTTAAAAATATATGTTTATTGTCCATAATGGGTTACATTATTTAATGGGCAAACAATGTGTTATCCCGAATTCCCCAATTCCTCCCCTCCCCATCCCTGATCAGTTGGATATCCTCCTCCGTGGGCTGTCTGTATTAGTCCTTGTGCAAGGGATCCTGGATATCCTAGTACTCAGCCTGGTCTTCCTGGCCTAGTTTATTATACCTATAATTATTTACACTTAACAGAGACAGCTGTGGGGTAGTAAGTCCATCCTGTGGCCTGTCACAAGTCCCCCTTAGTCATAAACCACTTGAGGGTCTCTGCCATCAGGGCTGGAGTGCATAGAGTAGAGGCAGCCTAGATGGGGTTCGGTGGGTCTTTCCCAGATCAGAGCATGATGGTCAGCTATGGAAGTGACCACCGAGATATTAAATTAAAGCACCCAGAGACCAATAGATCAAGCAATGTGAGGCTTTTTCACATGTTGGATGACTTCTGGCTATATTAAAACACAGATAAGTTCCATCATAGAATTAAGGGCATTAGAAAGACATTTGCTCTCAAGCTAGCATTTTGAGGGAGAAAACCCTCTGGTATGCTTTTCAGCCTTGAGGGTTGCATGTGTATCTTAATAACCATAAGGGGATTAATTTTCTCTATTACACTCTTCACCATTATCATTTAAATTCTATTTTATGTGGTATATTCAAATGAAATGTGATCAAATGGAAGCCTTGAAATGAAGACTTTTAAGCATCCCCATCTCCTCCCTAAATAACCAACTAGCTGTAAAAGCAAGTCTCTATGTTAATTTGCAAATGAACAAGGACTTTGGAGTTATATCCACACCGGTCCCAGGCTGCTGTTGTATTAATTATTAGATAGATTAACTACACACTGAGCTGGCACTTTTCATTAAACAGCTGCTCAAACATGAGGGATGAACAATGCCTCCTGCTTTAGCTCTCAAAGCACGCGCCCAAGGGCTATTTAACATGCCTTAATAAGCTACTGTTCTCCAGGCAGGCGAATTTCAGTGAGAATGGAAAGTGTTCAGAAGTATGACTGTCCCGAATGTGACACTGCCTGTCCTCAGCTGTCAAATAACGCAAATATCAAATCTTCATGCTTCATTTTCCAAATTCGTATTAATATCTCTGTATTCAATCGAAGTTATAAAAATACAGAGCCTGCTTATGTCATTGTGGGGATTTGAATAAAATATTCCACACAGTCTCATGTGCTTTGAATTGTTGATCTCCAGGTGGAGGGTAACTTAAGAAACTTTTAGGGACTTTGAGAAGAAGAGCTTTTTTTGAAAAAAAATATTTATTTATTTGAGAGAGAGACACAAAGAGAGAGAGAATGAGAGAGAGAATGGGCACTCCAGATGCATGTGCTTTGTGCAGCTGGCTTTATATGTGCACTGGGGAATCAAACTAGCATCCTTCTGCATTGCAAGCAAACCCTTTAACTAACTGCTAAGGCATCAGCCCGAGAAGAGGAGCTTTGCTGGAGGAGGTGTGGTGCTTGCTGGGTGTGGGCCTTGGGGTTTTATGGCCCAGCTCCGAGTCCAGTTCTCAGAATACTTCCTTCTTGCTGTGGTGGAAGTGAGGTGCCTGACTGACTACTTCTGCTGTGCTTTCCTAGCTCGCCATGATGAAGCTTCCCTTCAAAACCGTAAGCCCAAATAAACCCATTCCTCCCATAACCTGCTTCTGGACATGTGGTTAGTCCCAGCAACGAGAAGATAACTGCAAAGTAAATCAGGAAAGGAAATTGGTAATTATTTATCATTAGGAGAGAATCAATCGATGCATACATTATATTCAACTGTATATTTCATTGTTAATCTATGTATTTATGCGTATGTATGTGTAAGGTGTGCTTGTATGTATATGCACATGTGTGACCTAGGATGTCTATGCAGGGCTGAAGAAAACCTTGGGGTGTCAGTCCTTGCTTTCCACCTTCTCTGAAGTCTCATTGTTTTGACACTTCAAATGCCAGACAAGCTTCAGGGTTTTCCTGACCTTGCCTCCCACTACTATGGGCTCCCTGGGATTATAGATGCTTTTTGCTGCTTGAGTCCAGCTGTATTTGGATTCTGTGGATCCTAAATCCGGTCCTTGGGCTGATGAAGCAAATGCTTTTAATCGCTAAGCTACCTCCTTGTTTTCTTGTTTTCATTGGTTTTTAGAATATCCTTTATAGTTTCCTACAAATAATTTACAAATTTATAGTACACACTTATCTTGAATAATTTATTTCAAAATAATACACTGAAGGAAAAGTCCCATAACTTAAATTATCTAGATTCTGGACTGGGGAGATGGTTCAGGTATTAATTAATTCCACTTGCTTGCAAAACCTGATAACCTGATGGTCTGTGTTTCACTCTCCAGGACACATGTGAAGCCAGATGCTCAAAGTGGCACATGGGTATGGAGTATGTTTGTATGTTTGTAGCAGCAGAAGGCATGAAGTACACACATGCTTGTTCTCTCTCTCTCTCTCCCTCTCTCTCTCCCTTTCTATCTATCTATCTTTCTTTTTCTCTCTCATCTCTCTTCCTCTATCTTTAATAAATAAAATTTTATAAATCTATGTCTTATAAATTCCAGAATGTAAAATCTTTCTCTCAGTACTAGATTAAAGAAAATAGTTTTTGCCAATACTTATAAGTCCTCTCAAAATTTTGGACCTGAAGTAATCCTTTAGTACTGTTCTTTGGTATGTAAATGAATTTCTATTAAATGTTCTTACCTCTCATAAAGTTATGAATCCTAAGTCTTTATCTTTGATTTCAAGGGATAATTTTCAAAAAAAATTAGCATCATGATTCTCATAAAGACATACAATGAAAATCCAGTATAAATTTTATTTGGTTAGTAATGAAAGAGCCAATAATTTGTTATAAATCAGTTCAGGAGCAATTAAAAATATATTAATATCCCAGAAACATTATAATAAATGTACAATTGAAGACCAAATACATTTCACGGAAAGACTGAGTTGACAATGAAATCTCTACTGTGGCACACAGAAACTGAAGATGTTTCCAGCTCGTGGTGGTTTGACTTAAAATATTTAAACTATACAATGGAAAGAGAACAATGTACCTTCAGTTCAAGTTTTCATTTGAGCTCTGAATTTTGAACGTTGTGTTACTTAGGTAATGGCAATGTCAATGATTCCTTCAAAGCCTGGTCTAATTCCCAGTTAGTGGCACTTCAACCACGGGATGCTTGATATTTTGAAGCATACCTTGTGTTCAGTGGTTCTTCAATATCCCACTTGTGTTTCTGCATCCATCTCTGTGCAGATGAAATATTCCACTCTTTATTAGAAAAATAGCTTCATCTTAAATAATTTTGCCAAATGGTTGGTTAATGTACACGTTCTGAGTAGGTTGAAGGTAGGCCAGGATGAGCTAGCTATCTTATCTGGTAGGTTAGAAGCATGAAAGACATTTTCAAATTCAGTTACATTCAACTGACTTAGGGTTTACTTGTTCATAACCTGATCATGATAAACAGAATAATGTCCAAGTTCAAATGCCCATTTTCCAATCCTGGGACTTGTGAACATCTCACATGACTGCTCCCAAATGCTCTGAAGATGTGATTACTAATATGACTTCAGATGGAAGATGAACCTCGATTAACAGGAATTGTTCTGCATAATCAGAGTACCTATGAGAGACAGTCAAGAATGTCAATGGAGACAGAAGTCCTGGTATGGTTTCAGAAGCTAAAGGAAAGAGTCATGAGTCAAGCAATGCAGGTAATCTGTGGATCCCAGCAACACCATGGAAATTGACCTTTTCCTTTTGACCTCTTAAGGGCTATAGCCCTGCCAACATCCTCATATTAGATCCTGTGAGCAGCCTTTCCCGAGAACATATCAAACCTGTATTGTATGAAGTTATTACCTCGTGATACTTTATTATGCCTGCAGTAGGAGTGTAGTATGGATCTCTTAAATAAATATTAAACTGCATTGCTATCTACTGTTTGAAGAGCTACAAATTACCTTAACAAATAATGTTCTACGGATTGAATGTGAAGTCTCAAAATTCAGATGCTGAAGTCTCTAATGCCCTACTGTGACTATAATTTGAAGACTGACCCTCTTTGTTTAAATATGGCCATGCCTTTGGAGCCCTGATCAAATAGAATACATGTCCTTCTCAGAAATAATAGTAAGTCATTCATTGTTATATCCCCCATTTCTCTTTTTCTGTCTCTTTCTGCATACATTGAACAAAGTCATATGGGGGCATCAGCAGGTGTCCTTCTGCAAGCTGGGCCAGAACCCTCAGTAGAGTGTTTGTCAATCATAACCTTAGATTTAGACATTCAGCATTCTGAACTAGCAAATCCACTGTGGTGGTTGCATTCAGTCTATACCTGTGGGTGTTGAATTAGGCATTGGCTTGAACAAACTAGCAATGTAAATCCAGAACTTCTGTGTTACCAGATAAGCGTATGTCCACTAAGCATTGTTTATAATTTCTTGAGCAATTCTGAATTTCATGCAGGACTCACTCCCTTCTCTGAGCTTAATTGGATACGTGAAATAAGACTAACTAAATCCAGCTGGAATTTTCAGAGGCGCCTCATCAGTCTCCTGGCATGGAAGGTTGACCATAGTTGCTTTCAATTTTCAGTTATTTTCTTACAGATTTCTTTCATGGTATCATTCGTTATTGATTCAGTTATAATTGCTCTTCCTTTCTTAAACATTCATTTAATTAACCACTTTTTTCCAGGTAAATGTCTCAAATTTGCCACCAATCTCATAATAAGCACTTAGTTATCATTCCCTAAAATATCGAGATAATAAATGTTTCTAAAAATAGTAACATTAAGTACTGGGTCCTTATGAAAGAAAATGGGTGAATGTGTACCTAGAGCTTACATTTTATTTACATGACAGTAAAAAAATAAATGGAGAACATATTTAAAAATTGCCAAAGGGATAATTCATATTAATTAGCTTTAAGGCATGCATGTCAAAATATATTACATGCCATAAATATGTGCAATTTTACTTGATAATTAAAGATATTGTCAGAATTAAATGAGATTTCCATGTATCAATAAGAAAAGTGAACAGAAAAGACAAAATGTTGTAATATTCATATTAGAAGTCTGATAACTACCTTAGCACATATAGCATTCTTCTGTGAATTCTTGCAAGTTAGGGATGGTTTCACCATAACAAACATCATATATACTCATCTTAATAATTCTTACTGTGCTGCTAATCTGCTTTCCTCACTAATCATACTCCTACAGATCTGTTCACTATCAAATCACAGATATTTAAAGAAGTTAAGAGCCTATATTATGCATGTAAGGGCTTTTGGTTTTTTTCTTTTTATTTCTCTTTTATGCAACATTGGATAAAAATTTAACCAATGACTATAATAAGTCTGACTAGTACTAATATGTTCTGATTAGTACTGGTACTAAATTAGTAAGTATTAAATTCCCTAGATAGCCCAGTGAAACTAATTTTCCAAATACTGCAATATTCACAGATCCTACGTGCCAGCCTTAACGTAGCATAGTTCATGTCCATAGCAGGTATATGCAGGTGTTTTCATGGTATGTCTGTCTAGCTTTGATGAAAGTTGCCGTTGTGTTGAATGAATGTATGGATACGTCATGTACAGCATGAGCTCTACATTCTATAACATTGTATTGGATAATGGAAATTGCTGAGAGAAGTCTTCAGATTCTCTTAATACAAAGAAGAGGAACGATATGAGATGACTTTGCTAATTAGGCTAATTGTCTTCATTTCACTTTCTGTATAAAAAAAAACAACTCATAGTCCTAAAATGTATACATTAAGAGTATAAAGGTAAACCCCAATTTTTCAGATTCTAAAATCCATTAGAATTCTTTCTTTTGCTCCAACTAAACAAACAGGAATGATTACTTCAGGGGAACTCAGATATCATTTTGAAGATTACATCAGTGGATATTATTTTATAGCCTTCAGAGAAAGGGTTATTTGTTTATGGTTCAAATTCGTTAACTTGAATTGGATTTCCAGATAGAAGAGGCACATAGTTACATGTTTTTCTCCCAGAAATTCCTAACTTTGCTTACAATTAAATTTACTGGTGAGTAGGCTAAGACAGAAACAAATTCTTTACAGGGAGGGTGTTATTAATTCTGTAAAAACTAAGTGTTCTCTACAAACCAAAAAGACATCTGTATATTTAATAGAGAGAGGTAACCTAAGTGAAAACCTGTGAAATGTCAAAACCTTTGAGAAGCAAGGGGTTGAAATGAGATGAGGAATAATATTTACTACCTCTAGCCCTGAGGGCTAGGAGTATAACTCCATTGTTAGAGTGTTTTGTGGTATCCAGAAGGCTGCTTTGTGTTCAGATTTCAGCATAATAAAAACAAAAATAAATACCCACAGTCCCAGAAGATTATTCATACTAATATTCCTATGCTTCCAGGAATAAAGTTGAGTATATGTTTTATAAAACTAATCTTTTTTTTTTTTAAATATTTTATTTATTCATTTTCAAGCAGAGAAAGAGAGAGAGAGAGAGAGAGCACCAGGGCCACCACCTTGTGGGTCTGGCTTATGTGGGTCCTGGGGAATTGAACCCAGGGCCTTAGGCACTAGAGGCAAGTGCCTTAACCACTGAGCCATCTCTCCAGCCCAAAACTAATCTTTTAACATATTTTAATAGCTAAAATTATTGGAAACAAAATGCTTCCTAACATATGCAAGAATTTTCAACCGTATTTTCTCTAAAATCCTCCATAAATTCTAGATTATCATTGATATTTATATAAAGAAGACTGATGTTTAAACTATTTACACATATTCTTATCCAGTGAAATGAATATATGCTTGATTTGAGATTCAACCCTAAATCAATGATCTTGGATATATAAATACCATAGCTTATTTTTTCTCATATTCATAATGAAAGCATTGGAACAGATTATAAACCACAGCTTGGAAATCCTTAGACCTATATAAATTTCTTTTGAAATTTAATTTTCAAAACCAGCCTGCTTTCTACATAAACCAAATCAGTCAGCACTGATGTTTGTGTTGAATTTTGAATTTCCAAGTACATCTTCGCACCGCCCTGTCTTAGTACCTAACATAAAATTCACTTATTTTTTTTTCTTACAGTGTAGCATTTATTATTTTTCTTCTCGAAATGTCAGTGGTTTCCTAGGTGACAGCTAAACCCTGTTTAAGTATCACAACACTGTAATTAAAACTTCAATTATCTGTTTTTGCAACCTCATTGGTTCCGTAAGATAATGTTGTCTACAGTAAGAGCAAAAGTCTATGTCCATATGACCTACATAGTGAGAACCAGTAACATGATCTTAACGATATTTCAATGCATTCAGAGATGTGTGGGATGGCTCCCACGCTGTGTGATACTCTAAATTGACATTTTTATTTTCCTTAAGAAACCATCACTTGACAACTATTTAAAAGACTGTCATCATGGTGCATTATAGTCAAGAAAGATAAATGAAAGAGACAGGTAATAACATTTCAGATAATATTGAATCATCTCAAAGCAAACAAACTATGATGGTTAACTTCTGTTTAGAAATTGATCAGATTAGAAGTCTCTGAGGATGATTCCAGGAAGAATTAAGTGAAGGAGGAAATATTTCCTGCAGAGTGACCCCCACGCACACCCTTCTAGTAATGGACTGTATATTCAGAAGCTCTGAGAAAATAGAATCCCTTTTTCACCTGCCTCTTCATTCTGCTTGATGATTAGCACTTTTTACCTAGGACCATTCTTACTCATTATGTGTGTATTACCATGTTCTGCCTGTCCTTTGAGGACATTGGAACTGAGTTTCAATCACCTTCCATTGTGGATTGAGAAGACCAGCAGCTCTCTTTGAATCCTGCAGGTTTTAATTGACAGATCTGGACCATTGAGGCATCCAGAGGAGCACCTACCAGATTCCTCCAACCCATCCTGTAAGCCAACCAGATAAATCCCTTTATTAATACACATTTGACCTATTGATTCTGTTCCCCTAGAGAACCCTGACAAATAATCAACTTTCATCAGGACATTGGCATTGAGAAGAATAATAGGGTGAACATGAGAGTGGATAAAGCATTTGGCCTTTAGATTTAGGTTGAATAAACAAGAGAGTGTTAGCAAGTGAAATGGTGAATTGGTGGGAGGGAGAGATAACTCAGTGGTGCATTTTGAAAATGTCTTCAGAAGTCATATGATCAAAGCTAAACAGGGAATAACTCTGCTTCCTGCCCTGGATCTGCCTATGGCTCACAATATCTTTGGCTTGTGTAGAGCACACAGGTATTCAGATCATCCTAAAACATTTCCCTGACTCTCAATTTTTACTTTACTTTTATTTTATTTTATTTTATTGGTTTTTCAAGATAGGCTCTCGCTGTAGCCCTGGCTGACCTGGAATTCACTCTGTAGTCTCAGGGTGGCCTCAAACTCATGGCGATCCTCCTACCTCTGCCTCCCGAGTGCTGAGTGCTGGGATTAAAGGCGTGCGCCACCACGCCTGGCTAATTTTCACTTTTAAATGTCCTTATTTCTTTGACCGTTTGATTGTAGAAATATTAAAATTGTAAGAAGCATTAAGGGAGGTGGTGGACAGAATTATTGAAGAGATGTTTCTACAAACTAAGGTTCTATATGTTTAAATTCTATGTATCATGAGAGAACTGAAAATACTCCTGAAAACATCTCTCATGATTTGAAATTCAAGAGAAAATTTACACTGTAAAGTTAATGGAAATTCCACTCTTAAATGGCACCTGGGAGTAGGTCACTAGGTGATGAAGTGTGAAGATGATCACATTAAGACTTGGCTCTGAAGCTGAGCGTGGTGGCACACTCCTTCAATCCCAGCACTCGGGAGGCAGAGGTAGAAGGATCACCATGAGTTCAAGGCCACCCTGAGACTACATAGTGAATTCCAGGTCAGCCTGGGCTAGAGCGAGACTCTACCTCAAATAACAACAACAAAAACAAAAAAAAAGACTTGGACTTTGCCCAGTTTTTGTACTGGATGGATGTCCTTTGGGAATTCTTTTTTCATATCTCAGAAGGGAATGACCAGGTTCTAATCACTTTTCTAGATAAAATAGATGGAAAACAATACATTTGGAATAGTAGATAAAATACCTAGTTTATTAATCATTTGAAGTTTTTATGTTTGTTTTTCATATCAACAAATTCTACCTTTAAAATTCTGTTTGGGTTAGCATTAGGGTATTTTGTGACTCAAACGGATTTATATCTTGCTAACCTATTTTGAGAGTTGAGATGGTTAGTGAGCCATAAATTTTATTTACTTCACATTATAACCTGTCATTTTCATGAGTGTATGCTCATTGGACTTGGTGTGTTTGAATATATTTATATGTATTCACACAGTAATAAATCATCTTCTTAACTATCAACTGATAGATTGATATGTATTTTATTAAGATGAACATGCAAAAAATAAAACACAACTATAGTAAATCTACCCTAATTCTCTCTACTTTCATTAACATATATTTTCTAATAATAAAACACATAAGCATTCTAGATATTTCTGAAGTTAATCTATTGACTAAATGGAACATCTTTGTTTTGGATACATGTCCTCCCAAGCTTCAAACAAAATAGCTTTGTTGGGAAAAGCCAAATGAGAAATCTGCTCAATAAAAGATAATATTTAAAAAAATCACAAAACATTGAGAAGCATAAAAATATGAAGACCCATGCTGCTACATAAGTCTGACAGAGTTAACTATTGATAAAGAAAACACTTAACTTTCAACATACATTAAAAGCTCTATTTTAGAGCATCTGCTTTAATGTATTTCATGATCTAGGAATTACAGTAAAGTAACGGTTAAGTGTATTTTATAGTAGTTAAGAGCTGAAACCAATGAATATAAGAATTCTGAGTTGGAAACTTTTCCTGTCATTTCCCTAGTATAGCTTTAGAGAATGTATTGATCTTTCTGCTAAGCTTTGTGAGCTATAAAATTAAATTGTGTTAAAAGATAAATTAATGTGCTTCACTATTTATTTTTATCAATAGCAAGTAAAATTTTTAATAAGTAAATTTTACAAAAGTAAAAATATTAGGAAGATATATACAATATTTGGAATATATACAATATTTGGAATATATATATATACATATGAGATGTTAGAATAAACAAAGTAAATTGTGAAAATTGTAGTATTAGCTGGAACTATGGCAATTTTCTTTGAATTAAAGAAATTTTCAAATAAGTTATACTTGAAATATAAAAATGAATTTGATATTGCTTGATAAATGCTAGTTTAAAGAAGTTATGATTTTTAAAACAAATTAAACAGCCAGTATATGGTAAAGCACAAAGCAAATTATATTTGTCATCCACCTACCTATTTATCTATCTATATATCATCTATATAATTTTCTCACTTTATTCTTAAGTCATACAGAATTTAATTTTAAATATTATATAGTTCAAAATGTATAATACTATTAATAAATCCAATATCTATGAGAAAATAATGTGTGCATATAGCAAAAATCACAAAATTGCTAACATACATAGAAATGAGAAACATATTGTAACATACGTGCCTTGAATATTGTGAAGCTACCAGCTTTTAAAAATAGTTAATAATTTTCTAAACATTCTATTGATGTCTTTGCAATAGTTTTAGATTGAACATGAAAAGTATATGTTGGACGTAGAAGTTGCCCCTCCCACTCACTACAACATCTAACCGAAATCTGTCAGAGAATTAAAGCCATAAAGCTAATTGCTGTCTACCAAATTAACAGTACCCGATGGCCCGCAGATAAACAACTGAACAGCGCAGACAACCATTAGTGGACATTGACATCTCTGAGTGGACATTTCTGTTTGTACCACTTACAGGGTAGGAGATTGTCACATGAATTGTTGGAACCTCAGGGTGGACAACTTTGAAAATTAAGGAGTAGGAAGAGGAGGAGGAAGAGAAGGAAGAAGAGGAAGAGGAGGAGAAGGAGGAGAAGGAAGAAAGAAGAAAGAAGAATGAAAAAGGGCTGAGCCAAAGTGGAAGATTGGAAGGGATAGAGTGGATATACATGAACAAAATACATTATGTACATGTATGACATTGTCCAAGAAATAATAAACCTCCAATAAAGCCAAAACAGGGAACACACACACACACACACACACACACACACACGCACGCACGCACACACACACACACACACACACACACATCTATTTAAATTTCATCTCCCAAGACTCTATAGGTCCTCAAAGTGAATATTAAAGAGAAATACCCTGTACTTCTAGGACAAGCTTGGTCAATGGAATCATTTGAAAAAATGTACCCATTCATTCTGCTGTCCTTAATAAGAACTCCCCTTAGGGGAATTTATTCTATTAGAGCCTAACCTGCTGGGCTTTGATCAGAGCCTAATTGGCTTAATGTCAAGAAAATACCCAATTTAAGAACCTCTCATTCCCCATCAAGGAAAAGGAAAATAAAAATCCAACCCTGGTCAACCGTCATGGTCCATCCAAGGGGAAGGATAGTCTTAGAATGGTGAAGGTCGCATTCTGAATCACAGGCTTACGAAAAGAGAAATGTCATCACTGGGTCTAGAAAACTTCTCTTTCTCTACATGCCTATGACTACATTCCCCAGACTTAATGGCTTCCTGAGTCTCTGGAATTTCCTTCCTGCATTGCCCACACAGGAAAGGATGTTTAGTTCTAGTTTCTTTGTGCTTCTTTACATTCTGCCCCTTGCCCTTGAAGAGGCTGCCTTCCTATAAACATCCTCAGAGACCCACCCAAGATTACTTGAAAGGTCAAGTTAACAACAAAATTTAACCATTACAGGTGTTTTCCACAGTTTCTCTCCATCTGTACATTCATGTGTGCCTTTCAACAACAGCAACAAACAAGCAAACAACAACAACAACAGATCCGGCTCACTAAAATGGAACAGTACTGAAGAGATCACAAAGCAAGAGAAGTAGAGGCAGAGGCAATCAGAACATCAAAGAGCATATGGACAGTGCTTAGTAAAAAGGAATTAAGGTATGTTGCAAATAAGAAAAACCAAAAGAAAATCCCTACCATTATGGAAATAATGAGTGCTTTACAGGAGGCTAAAGAGCTGAGGAAAGAGTAAATCTTAAGTCTTAATAATTTATTTTAATTTTTTAAAAATTTTAAAGTAGGGCTGGAGAGATGGTTCAGTGGTTAAGGCACTTGCCTCCAGTGCCTAAGGCCCCGGGTTCAATTCCCCAGTACCCACATAAGCCAGAACCACAAGGTGGTGGCCCTGGTGCTCTCTCTCTCTCTCTCTCTCTCTCTCTCTCTCTCTCTCTCTCTCTCTCTCTCTCTCTTACTCTCTCTCTGTCTCTCTCTTTCTCTCCTCTTGAAAATAAATAAATAAAATATTTTAAAAATTTTAAAGCAATCAAAAAATCTAAAACAACCAAATATAATATCCAAGAACCAAGGATTAAACTAGAATAATTGCAAATATACTTTGGACTACAAGTAGAGAAGTTACAGAAACAAATACAGTTATCTGAAATAATAATGATGACAATGAGCTTCTCCAAATTAATGTAAAACAATAAAGCACAGACTCAGGAAACACAAAAGAACAGCATCCAGGGTGCATTCTTGACTAAGGGAGAAGCATTTTATTTTAGATCACAGTTTCAGAGGGCTATCAATCCATCATGGCTGGGAAGCATCATACTGGGGGCATTGCAGTCCCTAGCAGTGGAAGAAATATTTTTACTCTCTAAAGACCAGAGAGCACTGAGCATAGCAGTCTAGTAGGGGACAGGACAAACTTGAAAGGCTCACTCCAGTGAGTGACTTCTCACAGCCATGCCCCACATCTTAAAGGCTTCACAGCCTTCAAAATAACATTCACAAAGTGAGGACCAAACATCCTACCTATAAAGCCATCATTTAGATTCCAACCTCAACCAAAGAAACCAAGCAAACCACACATAGGCAGGTCATATTCACATTAAAAAATGGAAGACAAAACATAACTCTTCCAAGAACCTATAAAAGATATATCACAGCATATTCCAAACAGAAGAAGAAAAATGGACATTTGTCTCACTTCCTAAAAACTATGAAAGTTAAGAAAAGTGTAGAACAAAGCAGTTAACTGTTTGAAAGGAAATAACCACCACCTGAGAATGCTCTGCCCTGAAAGAATTGCCCTTAAAGGTTAAAAAAAGGCAAAGACTTTCTCAGATAAACAAAAATTGCCAGAATTTGTTGTCAGAACTGCCTTCAAATATCAAACAGTTCAGACAACATAACGATAATGAGTTAGAAACTTGGATCTCCTTGAATAAGGGAAGAACAAAATAGAAAGAATAAAATGAAAGTGAACTAACCTTTTCCTATTCTCAAATGATCAACAGATAATTATTCAAAATAAAATAGCACCCATACTACAATATTATCTACTTATCTATCATCTATCTGTCTATCCACACACACACACATGATAAATGATAGAAAAATAGATGAGAGACATGTTAGATAAATAGATTAGATAGATTATAGATGATAGATGATAGATAGATAGATAGATAGATAGATAGATAGATAGATAGATAGATAGATAGATAGATGATATATGACGGATAGATGGTAAATAGATAGATGATAGATAGATAGATGATATATGAGGGATAGAGTATAGATATATGACAGATAGATAGACAGATAGATGATAGATTAATAGATGATACAGAGATGATAGGTAGGTGTTAGAAAGATAGAGAAACAGAACCAAAAGAATAGATACATAGTCTAGTGCTAGAAAATTGATTGAAAGGAGGAAATATGTGAGGTTTTATATGGACTTATGGAGAATAAGAAGTCCAGTGATGGTCAGTTTGAAAATCTCAGGCCATCATCTGAGAAGTCTATGAGGAGCTTGGAGCACTGTCCAGGACATACAATTCAATACCCTCAAACAGGAGGAGCTGGAATGACTTAGTTTAGAAGGTGGATAATCTGACTCAGGAAGGGAAAGGAAAGGTTCCCCTCCTCTGCTTTTTGTCTCTATTCAGACTCCCAATAGTCTTGTATGATGTCCACTAGTCTTGAAGAAAGCCCTTCTTACTCTGAACAGATTTTAAAAAAAAAACTAATTTCTTCAGGAAAGACCCTTAAAACACATCCTGAAGTACTCTGCAGGTAACTGGATATCCTCTAAGCCTGAATGTTATAACCATACATATGGTCAGTCATATGTGTGCATTCATATAAAAGCATGTGTAATGGTATGTAAATGTTATGTATAGGTATGCATTTACCATATCTAAATATTCATGTATCTATACTGATGTTTGTACACGAGCTAAATAATGTTGATTATAATAGAAATTGTAGAAGGAAAGGAATACTTTGGTTTGAAAATATGTATATTTTCTATGATGTAGTCTTGGGAGTTTTGAAAGTGGATTTGGCTATATTGTAAATGTGTTTTGCCAACTCTTGGACAAGTTCTTAAAATTGGACGTACAATTTATATACTAAGACAGAAAAGAAGGCAAGATGAGCAAAATGCCCAGTTGATACCACAAAAGACAGAAAAGCGTGTGAAAAAAATATGAATAAAGAACCAGGGAAACTATTGCAATTACTCTTCCTGGGGAAGATGTAGACAGACATCTGTTTGTCCCAACAGAGAACAATGACAGCCTAAAGTAAGATGATAGCAAAATCTATTGGTGAAGCAATGAGTTTATTGAGGTTATAGAGCACAGATGAGGGGTTACTTAGGAAAGCCAAATGACTCAATGTCAACTGTAAGACCGAAAATGCCCATCCTTATGTGGGTGGAGCCCCTGCGGCTACATCCCTGGAGCTCATTGCATGACTTGCAGGCAGTGTGTCTGGTAGGACACTCTCCTCTGTGCAGCACGTGTTACTGCTCTGTAACCTTGCTAGGAGCCATGAATTATGAGCGTCATAGACTTGGGAGTTTTAAACTCCTGAGACTTTATGACCTGTATTTCAAGTTGGAACTTTCTAACAAGCCTTTATTCATCAAGGACTGAAATGCTTTACAAGAGGGACACTACAAAAAAAATTACAGATACAATCTACACAGGATAAGCCAGTGAGACAGAAACCAACGATCTTTGACACAAAGACCCCTAAACTCACAACCTTAAAGCAGCCTTAATACTCATCCACCACGACTCAGGGAACTATGCGGAAGAGGGGGCGGAAAGATTGTGAGAGCCGTGGTGGGGGAGACTATCCAGAGGCATGGCACCCTTCAGTATCAACACACTTGGGCCAGGAGGACAGGGCTGAGTACTAGGCTATCCAGGGTCCCCTGCCACAAGGACTGATCCAGACGGCCCATGGAGGAGGATATCCAGCTGATTGGGGATGGGGAGGGGGGCATTGGGGAATTGGGGATAACAACTCATTGTTTGCCCACTGAATAATGTAACTCATTATGGACAATAAATATATATTTAAGACAAAAAATTACAGATAGGCTAGGTATGAATTTAACTATATCAACAATCAAGGTTTTATTTACACTTGCTAATTCTTGAAGAGATTGCCCAGTTTTTTCAAAAACATGAACCAGCCAATGAAATCGCTATGAAACCTGCATTGGATGTAAATATATGCATGATAAAATGAAGGGATAGGACTATACTGACCACAGCACTAATCTGAAAAAAACATGGGAGTTATAGATTGATTTTAGAGCAGACTACAGAGCAAGTACAATAAAAAGATTAGTAGTCATGATAAAATAAACAAGATAAGAAAGAGTGTCAAAATATGTGGGGAAAAACTAGTAATGGGCCTGCGGAGAAAAAGACAGATGAAACCAAGACTATACTTGAAGACTGTCCTTGAAGAGTCTTTTCACTGAAATTGGCAAGTCTCTAAGGTCAAAATCAGTGAAGGTACCATTGAGCCCTAAGGTACCATCAATCAATAGGTTATGATTGACACCTGTAGACCATTTCATAGATCAACAGAAGAGTTTATCTTCCTCTCAAGCCCCCCATACAACACTCAGTAAAACAGACCACCATCTGAGGATAGTTTTATATCACGCTTGACAAATTTAAAGAAAATATATCCACCATGCAACCAGTACTCACAGGTCACACAGGAATCAAACTAGAAAAAAAATAACAGAAGATATGTTTCTTAGTAGCAAATGGCTCAAAGAAGAAATCTCAAGAGAATTCTTTTTGTCATCATACCATAAGGTTTTATCATTTACCATTACAAAATGTATATTTTAATATTAAATTGTTGGTTTTGATACTGGCATTTATTTGCTACATCTTTCTGTTAGGTATGTTTCTGGAAAATTCTATTTGGTGAGATACTGCAGTTTGACTCCAATTTTGTTCATTTTAATATAAGAATTTATAAAGTTATCCATTTAGTATCTGCTTATCTTATGTATGTATTATTGAATACTGGTTTAATGTTTTTTATAATTGATAATGCTTTAAACTTAACCTATAAAATGCACTAGGCGAGCTACTTTCTATGATTAAGACATAAATTTTAGAACTCAATATTGTAAAATATATAAGCTAAAATGCACATTGAGAACTGTTTTAAAGAAACAAAACTCTGGATATAAGATTTTATTTCAGTTACCAAAATAAATAATAACTTAAATGATCTAGTAAGGTGTTGTTTTTACATTAGCAGAATATAAAACATCATGGAGTGCTTTCCAGACTAAAATTATATTCAGCATGTAAAATATTTATAAGCTATTCAAAGACTGTAAGTAACCATTATTCTTTTACTTTGCAACTTGTCTGATGGACTGAATAGCACATTCTCTGGATAGTTTATTCAGGTAAGCCTAGTCATTTTAGTATGATGACAAATTTTTAAAAAAAAACATTGGAAATAAGCAATTTACAAAAACATTTCCCAAGGATACCAACTATTTTTAATATCACTTTATTATATCCAACTCAATTATTAAAATTACATATATTTCATATTTGCTATTGATAGGCAAAAACCTTTGCCTCCAATTCAATATTTTATGTTTTTAAAAAAATAATCCATGATAAATTATGTATGAATGCAATGATTTTTTTCATTTGTAACGGAAAAAATATAATCCACACACATCATCAATAATAACAACTAAGTTTTCAAATAACTACTCAAATTATTGTTTTAAAATAGACTCCATAATTCACTTACCCATATGTTAGGATCAAAGACCAAGACAGAAGGAATTTTGAAAATAGCCATTTTTGCCTATTTACTATTTTTCTTGACCTTAGATCTCAACGGAGCTGAGGAAATTACAGAAAGCAAGCCACTAACAGGATTGTATTTTTGTCCATGAAGAATTGCCAAAGGCGCTTCGTTATTCCTTCTGTCTCAGCATCCCAAGAGAGCCGTCAAAGCATTTGGTATAATCATAAACATTATTGACAGGCAATAACTGCTTTAGAAAATATCCATTTAAATTATTATAATAATCCTATTTGCATCATAATAGAGCTGCTTGAGCCCTCAGCCTATTTAGATGAAAGGAAAAATGCATTGTATCCAAATGTTGCTCTATAAATGATACTCTGTTTGATAACTGATATTCACATCATGGTGGAATATCGTTAGGGATTGGAACAGAAAAGTTAATTAACACATTGAAACTGAATTTTATTTGAAAAACACATCATGTGTATATCACCACCTTGAGTCAAGGTGATTGGAAGCTTTTTCCTTTCTTCCTTTATCTGCTTGTAATATTCTTCATTTCCCCGACATTCCCAAATGCTTCAGTTTTACTCTTTTTCACCCAAAGTATTTTTATTGTTATTGGCATCAATGATTATATCTCTATCTTGCATAACTAACCATCCATATTTAATAAGTACTTTTGTATTTTTCTTCTATAAGAGTGTGCACATCCGTGGCATTTCTACATTATCTGGCAAAATAAAAATATAGTCTCTAAACTGCATAATCTATGAATGAGTCACATACAATATCACCATTTAGGAGCATCCTGAATATATAATAAGGAGAAAATATGCACAATTTAAATTGTTAGTAATAACATTCAAATTTATGACTAATTTTTTGAGGCCACAATAATATAAGGGTCAAGTCTGAACAAGCCATCTAATGGTCTAGATTCTAAGATCACAGAGGAGGAGACAAAATCTACATAAAGGTCTCTGGGATTGATGTAAAATGTTTTAAATCTGCTTCAGTAGAGAGCTCCTTAAACAACTATATTCTTGCTGTTGGTGGCATAGTCCATTTACTCCATGGCTGGAGTTTATATGTGTTTGATTGATAGTTTTATGTTCTAGAGAATATTGGACCAATTCTCCCAATACAGTGAGATGTCACTCTATGTGACAGGCCAGCTCATAATGAATCTAAGGTTTATTCGTCCCTAGAGTCCAACAGGTAATAATCTCATTTCATACCATGAGTATTTTCTATCTAACCACACGTAGACAATCAGAAGTGTAGCCTGAGCTGCTATGGGTGGAGACATTCAGCTTCCTGTACCTGCACAGGGATGATCTGGGCTGTCCTCCATATATCGAGAATCTCCTCCCAGGACAGAAATTGATCCCCATTGAAAGAAGTCCCAGGGCTAGAGAGATGGCTCAGCAGTTAAGGTACTTGGCTCCAGTGCCTGAGGCCCCTGGTTCGATTCCCCAGTACCCACATAAGCCAGACCCACAAGGTGGTGGCCCTGGCCCTCGTTTTCTCTCTCTCTCTCTCTCTCTCTCTCTCTCTCTCTCTCTCTCTCTCTCTCCTTGAAAATAAATAAATAAAATATTTGAAAAAAGAAAGAATTTTCAAACCTAAAGATAATTCTTCCTGTGTGCAAAATCAAACAACTATATTTCTTGAAACAATTAGAAAACTACATTTTGTCACGGTTTTTCAGGGCCATCTATGGGCAAGGCTTCTCATCCCACAATGACTGATCGGCACTGAGATATTGCCCCGGGACATCTATGTTCAAGGTTTAAGTCATCTATTTCTCCATTGTAAAAAGAAATCATGACAAATCTCTATGTGTATTTTGAGGGACACTTGTACAAGCTACAGAAATGGATGGTTTGTCCATACAGTTTTTTCATGACCCATTGTAAGATAGCTGGTCTCAAGTCACTTGATCAATAGGTGTGAATTGTATTGCCAAGGTCACTATATAAGTTTATAGTATCCCAAAGAGTACCTACAAATGCTAAGACCTCCTTAACAAGTTAGGTGGCAATACCTTCTTTATCTTTGTTTTATAATGGCCATCACTATGCTTGGAATCACTAAACAGAAACATGTTGGGTGAGTAGAATGTTAAATTTTAATACATTTATTTTTCACCTTACATATTCATTGTTTTACAATGACATCTGGGATACTTGTAGGTTTTTAACACAGCAAGTTCAATTCACATAATATCTCCAATCTAGAGAACCCTTGTGATATTCTACCACTTGTCAACTAGATCAAGATATCCGTCTATAAATTTGTTCAATAGTGTCACTGCCATCAACTCACCTGCTAGAGAATTGAAGTACCTTTCTCACCCCAGAACTGCTGAATCTCAATCTTCATTTTTAACAAGATCTCTAGAGACTTGGATCTGCGTTTGAGTGGATGTGGCAGAGAAAACATGAAATACAGCAGTGATTCTAGCATAGCCTAGAGAGAAGACAGTGAAGGTACACTGTGCTCTTTGCAGGTAAGACTCGATGTACTCATGGGGTTGAGAAAACAGAAGCCCTGTCTAATGAACAGCTATACTTACCAAGTGCTAGACACTGTGTGTCACTCTGCATCAGTAAAATGTGAAAGTCAAGACAGAACATCTGAGACCCATCTCTCTCATGTTTGGAGTAGTCAGTGGTGATTTCAGCTTTGGCTCACAGGTTTTGCAGGATGAACCAAACTGGGCAGGCATATCAAGGAGGCTGCAGCCTCTGTGTATCGAGCTCTCCTACCAGTCTTGCTAAAATATCTGCCTGATAAAATCAATAATGCCCTTGAAACTTCAGATGAAAACGCTGTCACCTGGCCTCTTGTCCTTCCAGAATTACATAACCATCTCTTGTGGCCATGAACCCTGAGCTGTGTTGGATATTTACCATGGAAGCTTGTTGAACTGACCAGAATCTTTACCTTATGAACTCTTGTTACCTTTATTAAAGGACTTTCCACTTGCTACCAGAGGAGAAGCTCCAT
>PVHP010012218.1:0-43519 GCA_004024765.1 Zapus hudsonius
GAGAGAGAGAGAGAGAGAGAGAGAGAGAGAGAGAGAGAGAGAGAGAGAACACCAAGGCCACTACCTTGTGGGTCTGGCTTATGTGGGACCTGAGGAATTGAACCGCAGGGCCTTAGGCACTGGAGGCAAGTGCCTTAACCGCTGAGCGATCTCTCCAGCCCAGCACCCTAACCTTTTTAAAGGTTTGCTACAATATAAACTACAAAGTCATATCTTTGAACTTACATGCTCTGTTACATTGACATTCATTGATGTATCTTTACATTTTGTATCATTACTCATATGTGAGTTTATTACATCAGCTTCGGGCCATTTAGAAATTATTTGTTGTCTGAGTCAATCATGTTGACAAATTTAATTATATAGTTATATTTCCATCCATCTCATTAGGCTCTTCAAGACTTGGGAAGATGACAAGCTCCTATTGGAAAATACAAGTTTACAAACTTCTGCTTTTTGCATCAAATCTTAATGACCATGGTTTGCCATTCATTCTTTGAAATAAGAAATGGTGCTCCATGGGAGAAATAGGAGTCAATTCAGCTCTCAAAGTAAATCACCTAAGTGTTTCTCCTTGAATCAACCCCTGCTTCAGTATGCACAAGTGTTTCTGAACACTTGTCATCTCAAAGGAAAATCAAACAAAGCCTTAAAAGGGATGTAGTGAAATGTAACAGTATATATTTTGGTGATTCATTAAGGACATGAAGTCAAAGTGTAATATTTTTATTGTAAGTGGGTAAGAGTGAAGAATACCATGACTGTCGTACAGTTTGGGGAACATTACCTTGATAGACGCTCACTTTTTACCTTTTTTTCTCACTTTCCTTTTTTTAGTACCTGAAATTGAGCCTCCATTCTTGCCCATGCCAGGTGAGTTCTGTAACACTAAACTATATTGCCAGCTCTTTTTACTTTTTATTTTGTGACAGAGTATCATCACTAAATTGCTTAGACTGGTCCTAAACTTACTCTAAATCCCACACAGATCTTGAATTTAACAACCTCCAGTCCTAACATCCCCAGGAGCTGGGATTATAGGCCTGAACTTCAAGCCCACCTACTTGAATTTTATCATCAAAATGACTATCACTTTATGGATTAACTGACAGAATTCTTAGGTAATTCAAGACCATTAATCTAGGACAGTAAATTTTCATACTTGTACCTGACTTGTATGGTTCTTTGAGGATGTGGTGAGATGAGCAAGAGACCTACCTTCCCAGCAAGTCAGATAACCTGGGAAAGGATAAAGGAGACAGACACCAAGGATACCCAACACAATCCAAAGCAGAAGTCCAGAGACTCTTAAGACCTCAACAATAAAGCAGACTTAAAACTCACCCACCATGACTCATGGAACTTTGCAGAAGAGGTGGCAGAAAGATTCTAAGAGCCATGGTGGGGGAGAATATCCAGAGACACTGCCACCCCCCCCACAACAGCACTTAAAGAACAAAAGACCTGCCTATCCCATGTACCAGTCCAACAACCCCACTGAGAAGGGCCCCAGAGGGTTGGGGACAGGGAGGAGGGAAATGGGGGTACTATCACAAAACTTGCTCATATAATGTATCTAATTATTAACATAAATAAGTTAAAATAGAGTGGCTTCATAAGCAGATATACCCACAGTGATTGCAAATTATCCTTGTAGAAAAAGTCAATCCATATATATATATACATATATATATTAATGAAACTTATAAAGTCTAAAAGTTGGCAGGAGAAATTGCTCAGTGGTTAAAGGTGCTTGCTTACAAAGCCTGATGGCCCTGGCTTCAATTCCCCAGTACCCACGTAAAGCCAGGTGCACAAAGTGGCACATGCATCTGGAGTTCATTTTCAGTGGCAGGAGGCTGTCATACCCATATATGTTTATAATTCAACTTACACACTAAGTTTCTACTTGATACTGCTTTACCTGAAGCCAGATCCCTCCCTTCCTGTGCATTATTTTGAATCATATTCTAAACATCCTGTAATTTCAACATGTATTTTATCATGTCCTTTAAAAATAAATCTTTTTTAAAAAATATTTTATTTATTCATTTTCAAGCAGAGAGATGAGAGAGAGAGAGAGAGAGAGAGAGAGAGAGAGAGAGAGAGAGAGAGAGAGAGAGAGAGAGAGAACCAGGGCGACCACCTTGTGGGTCTGGCCCATGTGGGTCCTGGGGAATTGAACCTGGGGCCTTAGGCACTGGAGGCAAGTGCCTTAACCGCTGAGCGATCTCTCCAGCCCCCCAAAATAAATCTTTTTAATACCATTGGTCACTTAAAATTATTATTTTAATATTACTAAATATCAATGTTTTCTATTTGTTCCATAACTACCATTATTCTGTTTGTTTTTGGCAGTGTTGGAAATCCACCCGAGAGCCTTATAAAGACAAATGCTCTCTACCATGGAGACCGACCCCCAGCCTCTCATAATTATCTTTATCATTAATTTATCTGTTTCATGACTAAAATAGAGCCCTTTTATTGTGTTTGCTGATCTTTTCTCATATCTCTTCAAGTATGTTTCTTTGGCTCATCCTTATTTTTTATTTTATTTATTCATTTTGTAGCAGAGAGATAAACAGAGAAGGAGGGAGGGAGAGAGAGAAAGAGAGAGAGAGAGAGAGAGAGAGAGAGAGAGAGAGAGAGAGAGAGAGAGAACACACCAGGGCCACCACCTTGTGTGTCTGGCTTATGTGGGTACTGGGGAATTGAACCTGGGGCCTTGGGTACTGGAGGCAAGTGCCTTAACCACTGGGTCATCTCTCCAGCCCACCCATCCTTATTTTTTTTGGTAATGAGTATTTTAAAGAACTGTATCTTTAATTTCATTGGTTGCTAAATTGTGCTTCATGGTATATTCTTATAACTTTTATAAGCTGGTATTTAAAACGGGAATTGTGACATCATTCTATTCAAGTTTTTAATTGACAATTTTATAGGTTGTAGTTAGTTCCTTTTCTTGGAGACACAAAATACATGATGGTCTCCTTTTAAAATCTATTTATTTGCAGAGAGAGAGAGAGAGAGAGAGAGAGAGAGAGAGAGAGAGAGAGAGAGAGAGAGAGAGAAAACAGGCACACCAGGGCCTCTGATCACTGCAAATGAACACCAGACATATGCACCACTTTATGCATTCATCTGGCTTTACATGGGTACTGGGGAATTGAACTCAGGTTGTTAGGCTTTGCAAGCAAGTACCTTAACTGCTGAGCCATTTCTCCAGCCCTTTTTATTTTTAAAATATTTTTATTTACTGATGGTCTCTTTTATTGATAGCAGCTCCTGAGAACCATTGTCTGAACCTGTTAAGTCCTTAAGAGTTGCAGAATGTAATGTTTAATTTCTATATATATATATTTGTACTTTCTCTATATATTTGTACAATCAGCTTGAAAAGAATCTATAGACTTTCTTTCATTAACAATTTCATTGCTCTGATGTACAATTTCTCTAAATAAGAAATAAATGCTTAAAGTGTGTTGTTTATTGACATTACAATTATAACTTAACCATCAGCTATCCTTCCAAGGTGATTAGAGAATTTTATTTAACAAAAATAACCCATTAAAGGACAATGGAGACAGGCACCAAGGATACCCGACACAGATAACCCATGAAAGGATAATGACAAATCAAATCAAATCAATTTGATTTTATTATATGAAATTGAATGCTATGTGTTGCAGTCAGCTTTCTAGTTGTTGCCCAGAAAGAACCCAAACAAAAGTGGCTTGTAGAAGAATGGGTTTATTTGGCTTATGGACTCGAGGGGAGACTCCATCCTGGCAGGAAAAACGATGGCATGAGCAGGGGGCTGGACATCACCTCTGCCACAGTACTGCAAACAGCAGCAGGAAGGTGTGCCAAATACTGGCAAGGGGAAGCTGGCTTATAACCCCCAAAAGCCTGCCCCACCAACACAGCTCTAGTGAAGTTCTAATTCCCGAATTGTCATCAGCTGAGGATCAATCTATCAGAACACATTCATTTGTTTGTGGGGGACACCTGGATCAAACCATGACACTATGTATGCAGGAGTTTTAGCGCTGCTCAATTGTACCATGTGCAGACATTCCAGAGGAGCTGCTTACAGTTTAAACTCATCTTGGCAAGCCCTTAGTCGCCTTTGATGGATTTCACAGATATTTTCACAGATATGCAAAATGTTACTCAGATTTTTTTAGACAGGCCTGAAATCTTTTGAAGTTTTTAAAGTAAAGATTTAAATTTAGTTTTTTTTAAAGAGGCCCAAAGAAAGTGGAAGTTGCATGATGTGCATAGGAAAGGAGAGACAATAAATAGAATACATGTTCTGGGTAGGAAGCTTGTTTGCTCAAGAGTGGGTGGTGAAGTCACCTGCTTATGAGGAGGGCATGCTGATGAGGATTATTGGAAAAGAAGAACATACTTTATCTTTATTGTATTTTCTTCTCCCCCCCAGATATTTATTGTCAATAATTAGATACACTGTATGAGCAAGTCTTATGATGATACTTCCATTTCCCTCCTCCCTGTCCCCAACCTGCTGGGGTCCCTCCTCAGGGAGCTTGCTGGACCAGTCTATGGGATTGGGTGTTATTGATTGTAGGAGAGATAGCCAGATTTTTTTCCCCTTTCTTTGTTTGTTGTTGCTGAGTGGGGCGATGGCTCTGGGTATTCTCCACACCATGGCTTTTACAACCTTGCTGCCCTCTCGTCTGCTCAGATCCCTGAGTCATGGTGGATAAATTTTATGTCTGCTTTACTGTTGAGGTCTTAAGAGTCTCTGGATTTCTGCTTTGGATTGTGTTGGGTATCCTCAATGTCTGTCTCCATTATTGTTTCCCAGGTCATCTGACTTGCTGTTGAGGTAGGTCTCTTGCTCATCTCACCACTTCCTCAGAGGTTTTGTCTGGGCTCTATATCCTAAATTAGGGGTGGTTCATTTCCTGCCTGGTTGACAGGCAACATCTCAGGTCCTGTTAGTGAGATTGGGTTGACCATGGCTCTCGCTGCCTTCTGAAACATACAAACAGAATCTCCAATGGAGAGTTAGCTCAGTATAGGTTAAATGAGACAAACATTGTTAATTTGCCAAGATTCTAATAGGTATAGCCTCTCTGTAGATCTCTGGTTAGTGAGGGTTTCCCCTGGGCACCCTGATTCTTGGTCCTCATATGGGTTCACTATGGATCCCAGTTCCAGTAAAGGGTTGCCTGCCACTGAGTGGATCTCTTAGCCATCTGTTGATTACCCAAGTAGGTTTAGTGCCATGATTGCTTCTAAAATTAATTCTTCTACTTTCTATGATGACATGAGATTATTTTCATGTCCCTTTCTTCTTTTTACAAATGTCTTTGACATTTAATTGCAATGACACATAATATTCCAGGCATCATCACTGATGTGGCTATTTTAATAAAAATGTACTCATAAATATTTGTATGAACAAAGTTAATTTTGCATAAATGCTGTTATTTTGCTTTTATCAGCACACTTTTTTCTCTTTTACAGGTAATTAATTATACTAATTTCCTCTTACTCTCCAACTAGGTTACTATTAATTTTGTCATGTATGTTCACAGCCCAGCATAAGTTTTTATACCCTTTTTCTTTGTTAGCATAATGATACATACACATTTACATGTAATCACTGGAATGCATAGCTACCAATCTGGCCATCCATAATTTATCTATAAATGCACATATGTATTATTTATTGTTGTTCAAAATCTGATGAGTAGCATTTTACATAGAATTTTTTTTCAATGGAAGAAGTCATAGAAATATTTTGTGCCAATTGGTAAAATTTTGATATATTTTTTCCACAATGGGATGCATATAATTCCTGATTATGGATATAACATAACCACCTACTTATCTTCTTGATTGATGCCAAACTTTTCTTCCCATGTTTTCCCACTGTGAGCAATATTCCTGCTACTATACTTGTCAGTCTATCATTATGTTCAAATCCTTTTACTTTGATGGGTAGGTTCTTAGGAAAGCTCTTCCGAAAGGTCAAGGGTATATTCACTTTAGATTTCAATGATGCTGTCAGCTTCCTTTGGGAATACTATAAATCTTGACATTTCTAATGCCAGGGAAAAGGCAATCTTCTCTCAAAGGTTTTGCATAGAAGGTGCTTTTCTATCTTGTAATATATTATTGTTTACTTAATCTATATTTTGCTGATGACTAGAGAAATCGAGCATCTTATAGATTATCTCACTCTTTCAAATTACTGTTCTATAAATTATTCAAACAGTATCTTTTGTCCATTTACTCATTTGGGCTTTTTATTTCTCTCATAAATTTGTAAGGACCCTGTGTGTGCCAAAGTGTGTGTGTGTGGGGGGGGAGTGTGTGCATGAATGTGTATGTGTTTGTACTCTTTCCTAGGTCTAAAATCTTCATAACAGAATTTCCTGAATCTTTTCTTTGGCAACCTGTTTTTTTCCTGTTAGTAACTTAAAAACTACATTGTTAAGTACACATCCTTCATTATGTATGATTTTTAAAAATATTTCTTAAGAAAGTGTCACTCACTCCTTGATAGAAATGAAATTTACAATCTTATAAGCTTTCATTTTTACTTATTTTTTATTTAATTCTCAAATATAACTGGCATTTATTTTTCATGTGTAGCAAATATTGAGGATTGGTTTATCATCTAATTTCCTCAAGTCATGTTTTCTTGACATTTTTCTACTATCAAAAATAGAAGATAGGGCTGAGGAAATGGCTCAGCAGTTAAAGGCACTTGCTTGAAAAGCCCACTGGCCACATTGAATTTCCTAGCACCCAGGTAAAGCTAGAAATGGTACGTGTGCCTGGAGTTTGTTTACAGCAGCAAGAGACCTTGATGTACCCATACTCCCTCACTCTCTTTTGCTCTGTCTGCCTATCTCTTAAATAATAAATATTTTAAAAACCTTTTAAAAATAGAGGCTTATTCTTGGTATTTCAGGCTCATTATAGTTGGCAGGCCACATGACCCTAGTTGAATAATGATCAAAAGAATAAGGAAGGGATCTCTCTCTAATTTAACACAAAGAAGCCAGTTAAAAACCAAAGAAACTGTTGTGGGTATGTTTTAAGTCGTCTATATATAAGTGCTGAGCTCTTAGCAGCCTCTAGATTTCTGCTTTGGAACATTTCTAGTATCCTCAGTGTCTGTCTCCATCACCCTGGTGCAGGTTGTCAGGCTCGCTGTGGGAGCAGCACTCTTGCTTGTCTCTCACTTTCTCTGTGGTTTCACCTGGGCCCTAGCCGACTTGTGAGGGGTGCTTCATCTCCTGCCAGGAAATCAGCTGTCATTGCTTGTCTTGTTGATAGATTTTAGTTGTCCTTGATTCTTGCTGCCTTCTGAAAAAGAAAAACTGATTTTCCAACAACATTATAGTAGACTTAAAGCACACCCACAGTGTCTCAGGGAATTTTGCTGTAGAGGGGGTGGAAAGATTGTAAGAGTTAAGGTGGGTGGGAATATCCAGAGGCATTGCCCCTGTTCCCCTACAACATGCCCCCACTATAACTAACTGCTGCTCTCACAACTCATAACCCACAACCCCATAGTGAATATCAGCAATCCCAATGAGGAGGTCCTCAGTGGGATGGGGATGGTGGGGGCAGGGAGGAGGGAAATGGTGGTACCAACACACGCATTTTTTTATATAAAGTTTCTCATAATAAAAAATGCTAATGTAAATATACCAAAGCATTTATGTAGATATTTAAAAAATATCTTGGGTATAGACTTAGCAGTGGAAACATTAAGGAATATGATAGCTATTAAACTGTTTCCAATAAAAAGACAAAAAGCAACCTCCATTAACTTCCCTTCCCCCATAGTGCTTTCCTATTCTTTATGACTGTTAAATGCATAGTGTCACTCCTATTTATGCAGCCGTTTTCCTATGATGTGAATGAAAGTTACATACCAAGAATAGTGGAACAGAAAGATGGGTAGAAAAGCATTGTACCCTTGGGCAGTTGGCCTGGGACAAATTACACAGCATTAGACTTACATGAAATATAAACCTTAAGCTGAAAACTTCTACAGTAAAAGGGAAACGTGTATTTCTTCCATGAAATATGACGGGATGGCATATAGACTATTTCAAAAATGCTTCCTATGCCATTAATTACACTGTCATGTGAAATGGGGTCTATTTCTAGATTTTCCATTGTTTTGTACTGAGTAGTCTGTTATCAGCAAAGTAATCATAATGACTGACATATGTGTGCTTGTGTGTACATGATAGGTTCACATTTCAATTTCCTTGGTCTGACAAGAGAGCTTCCATTCAAAAAATTAACAAAGGAATGAAACAGACTAGAAGCAAGTTAGCTTTATTTTTCTGACAGGTAGTTAGGTTATCTATGGACTGGAACACAGAAACATGAATGGGACCTTGCCTGCTCTGGCAAGTAGAAGGCTACAAGTGGCAACTCCAGCAATAGCTTCCTGCTCTTCCTTTACTCTTACGGTTTAGCACACATGTGTGCTGGCCCTTCCTGAGTCAGCCTCTGGAGTCTGATGAGGGGGCTCATTCTAGGTGGAGGATTAATTCATAGAAATGGACCTGAAACAGGGGTGTAAGCTTCTTAGATCTTGGCTCCTCACCCCTCCTGGCCCCTAACTCTTTGGTCCCCTACCCTGCCCATATTTTCTTCTTTCCTATGTGAGAGGGGGGGGTCCTCTGGTCTCCTCTACCCTTTCCTATCTATGTTGGAAGGGGGAGAATTTATTTTGGCTTGGGCTTTTCTGCTTTCCTTTCACCTCCTGACTATTCCTAAAATATAGCTCATAATTCATAATTTACCTTCTCTGAGCCCATTTTCAATTCTTTGATAACTTGGACCAGGACCTGAAGTTGAGGTTCAGAGGCCTGGCTGTATCCTGCATCTTTATGGAGTTCTTTTCCTCCCAGGACTCCAACACCTGTTCACATACAGTACATAGCACCGTGCCTCTGTGCAGAGAACATTGAATAAATGATGCTACCGTCATTAGAGAAAGTGCACATCACGGTGAGTTGGGAACTCCTTTCCGTGAGTAGTGAGGTCATTGAAGTTGCTTTTTCACTTAGGGAAGCAGTCCAACACTCCTTATATTTCCTGATTCTTTCTGGCCTGTAAAGAATTAGGGAAGAGACACAAATTTTATTTGTTTTATTGCCTTTACCTCTAGTTACACGAGGTGCACCCAATGGGATTAAGTAATAGTAAATGACTGTAAAGTATATAAAATAATCCCTAAGTAGCACCTTTCTTTCTTTATGCCAAAAGTTGTCTAAAGTTATAAAGGCGAGTTAAATGATGCTTAGAATGTATCAAAAATGTTGTAAAGTTGCATCTCTTCTTTGATGTATTAACAACTCAGTCCCAGAAGATCTATACAAATTGTTAATACTTTGATGTGTTTCAGAAACTTTCTTTACGTGACTTAGTTTAAGAAAACAGTCAGAGGAGTAACATATCTTGTATAACAACACAGAATTATTAAATGAGAAACAGCTGTTCTGTTAACACCGCCTCTTATGAGAAGTTAATGCTTTGCTTTATATGTGTTTTATATTGCTTGAGGGGGGATGTTGGAGAAATTTCTTTAGATGTTGACCATTGACCTTTCCCCAGAATAAGTACATCAATCAAGCAGAGAACACTGTTAATATTGCAGCAGATTAAGAAATAATTCATCATTGAATGCTGAGAGAACACAGCTATTTTCTCCTTCCTAATATTTATTACCCTTTCAGGTTTGTGGTAGTTCACGTTTTAAAAACTTCAGTGATTTAATGGACATTGACAAATTTCTAGACTCTAGTAAGCTCTAAGCTTATTCTAAGAATAAGATTCTTTAGACCAGGGATTGATCAATAAAGGGCTATAAATTATAATGTTAGAGTTGAGAAAATTTCAGGGTGGTAAGAAAGAGGCTGTAAGTAGCCAGAGATATTTAAAGATATTTTAGTCTACTTATTCTAACAAAATAAGATAAAATTTTTAACTGCTTTAGCTACTTTATAAATTACCATTAGCGAAATCTTTTTCTAATATCTGTACCCCTAATTTATCATTTGGAACAGCAATTTTACATAGCCTGTAAAAGACATGAGTATATTAATTCAAAAAATAAAATGGACATTTATATGTGTCTAATTCTTTGTGCATATGTATGTGTGTGTGTTTGCCTTAGAGTTGTGCATGTGTGTAGTAGTGTATGCATATGTGTGTATTTGCGTACAGTTGTACATGTGTGTAGGAGTGTATGCATGTGTGTGTATGTGTAGAGTCCAGTGGCCAACCATGGTCATCCAACTCCTTTAGAGAGAGATGGTCTCTCATTTGCCTGAAGCTTCCTCAGTTAGATAGATTGGCTGTAAAGAGAGCTCTAGGGTTCCTTTCTCCTTTGCCATTATTGGGATTAAAAACTCATGTCAACACATCTGGCTTTTTTACTTGGGTATATAGTTCAGTCAGGTGCCCACCCTTTATGTGTTGTTGCTGAGGGAGGTAATGTCTCTGGGTAATCTCTCCTACCATAGCTCTTACAATCTTTCTACCCCCTTTTCCACTGAGTTCCCTGAGTCATGGAGGTTGAGTTTTAGTCTGTTTTATTGTTGTGAATTTAAGAGTCTCTATGCTTCTACTTTAAGT
Organism: Zapus hudsonius; assembly: GCA_004024765.1. Taxonomy (NCBI): domain Eukaryota; kingdom Metazoa; phylum Chordata; class Mammalia; order Rodentia; family Dipodidae; genus Zapus; species Zapus hudsonius. The sequence continues at coordinate 10,648 of PVHP010012218.1, forward strand.
TGTGTTGGAAGCCGTTGGTATCTGTCTCATTTACTTAACCTGGGATGACTGATTGGCTGCGGTTATAGGTCTCTTTCTTGCCCCTCCACTCCCTCAAGTGTTTTAACTGGGGCCTACACGATGGACCTGGGGTGGTTCATCTCTTGCTGGTATATCAGCCTTTGACTTGTGATTCATTGGTGGAGTTGGAATGACCACAGCTCTCTCACTGCCTTCTGAAAAATACAAACAGAATCTCCATTGGAGTGTGAGATCAGTATAGGTTAAATGAGACTCACATTTCTAATTTGGCAAAATTCTGTTGAGATTAGCCTCTCTGTAGTTCTCTGGTAATGGAGATTCATTTTTGGAGCCTCAGTTTTTGGTTCCTGTAGGATTTTTCCCTGAGTCCCAATTCCAGTTAAGGGTTCCTTGTCACTGAGTGAATTTCTTGGCCAATTTAAAAGCTATTGAATTACCCCCCCTCCAGTTTTGGTGCCTCTATTGCACCAGTGATCATTTCTTGGTCTGTTGATCTCTCCCAGAAGGAAGTGTGTTCAGCCTTCTCATGGCAAGACTTCCTTTTGTATCAGTGGTCTCTGATTTTTCCAAATATCATTGACCAATTTCCCCTGGAAGCTTATGTAGCGCCTTCCAGCACTGCACTTGCTACCATGTGGGTACTGGATACCATTCTGGATCTCACAGGGTCTCTTGGTGTTATACGATGTCTTTCTGTGGTTTCTTCTGCAATATGACCTTACCTTTGGCCTAGGGTGGGTATTTAAGAGTTTTGACAGAAACCTGTCTTGTTTTGGGGACCTTGTAGGTCTCTGATCAACAGCTCTGTGTGGGAAGGATCCAATGACTGGGACAGGGAGTTTCAGGTCTGATCAATTTTTCATGGGGTTTGGCTTCCTCCCCTTCCATTCATGGCTCCTCTTACTAGACAAAGCCTACTTCTTTCTCAAGAGCAATCCTTCCAAAAGCTATTTATATATTCAATTCCATGCCAATAAAAATCCCATATTCTTTCTTCACAGACAGAAAAAATAATCTCAAAATTTATTTGGAAGGGCAAAAGGCCTCAGATAGCCAAATGTACTCTAAGTAATAAAACTTCAGGAGGGGTCACCATTCCTGATCTTAAGACATATTACAAAGCCATAGTAACTAAAACACCATGGTACTGACATAAAAACAGGCAGACAGACCAATGGAACAGAATTGAAGACCCTGCTCTTAGTTTGAGTAACTATAGTAACTTGATCTTTGACAAAGGTGCCAACAATGTTGGGTGACTTAAAGATAGCATCTTCAACAAATGTTGCTGCACAAATTGTATAAACACGTGTAAAAAAATGAGAATAGACCCACTTCTTTCACCATGCACAAAAATCAACTCCAAATGGATCAGGGACCTCAACATAAGACCTGTAACCCTGAAAACCCTGGACGAAAAGATAGGAGGAACTCTCCACGAAGTAGGAGTAGGGAAAAACTTCCTGAGCAAATATCCAGTAGTCTAGGAAGTACAGCAATCACTTAATCAACGGCACATTATCAAGCTTAAAAGCTTCTGTACCCACTAAGGTCTTCATGCTTGGAAGGTAACTGAGCTATCTCCCTAGCCCCGATAAACATCTAATTTCTACTTTCAGATAAAGTAAACAGTTACTAATTCTAATAGCTAAGAATTCAGAAAGGAAACTGAAAATTTTGTTTAAAACAAGATCAAAAAATTATTCAGTGTTTGGGGTGATTCTTAAAGCAGCTGTGACAAATGGTTAACTGTGTCTTATAATAAACAGCAATTAACAAGTAAGAAATGACATCAACTTCCTATTGCCCAAATATGACATACTGGATAAAAGAGAGAGCCATGAGGTGCTGTCTCATGGGAGAAAAATATAAAAACAGAACAAATCTCAGTAGGAGGATCACAAGTTAGAGAGCCATTCTCTGCTATCAATGGGCCAGGAGGCAGGAGGGCTTTGATAACAATCCTCTGAATGTCTCTGGTCAGCAGGGAATAGTTTTTGGTTTCTCTGAAATGATTTTTTGGTTTGCCTGTTTACAGCACTGCTTCTATCCATATTTATCCCCAGGTTGGGTAATCTCTGAAAGTTGGTTTTAAAGGTTAGAAACATTGTCTTATTTGTCTTTGAATGTTTTAACCTTCAAAATAATAGACATTGTGGGCTAGACCGATGGCTCAGTGCTTGCCTGAAGAGCCTAACATCCCAGGTTTGATTCCCCAGTACCCAAGTAATACCTGATACACAATTTAGTGCATGCATCTGGAGTTTGTCTGCAGTGGCTGGTAGCCCTGGTGAGCCAATTCTCCTCTCTCTCTCTCTGCTTGTAAATAAATTAATATGTAAATATAAAAATATTAAGACTTTTTTTATCATATCTGGAATAATGATACAAAACTAGTAAAATTAAAAAAGTATATGAGTAATATTCAACTTTATTTTTCTGTAGTCAGACAAAAAATACATTTGAAGACCAGTGAAATAAAACACTTTAACACATCTTTTAATAAGTTGCAAAGAATTATGATTAATTATATAAGTGCTCTTTCTCAATACTCATCAAGCTCAATTGCTGTTAACATGGGCCGGAGTGTGTAAGGTCCATTTTCCATGTTAGACAAGTAAGGGATTTAAAATCAGGCAAAGAAGCAGAGTTATAAAACAAGAAATAGATGAACTGCTCATACAAAAGGCCAAATTACTGGTCTCACTTCCTCTGTAGTAAGGCTTACTGAGAAACAGTATTACTAGGGTCTGGTATGGTTCAGTGACTCAGTAGAAGAATATGACAAGGATTTTGCCCTTTTTCTCAGGACCTGTCCATGTCTAGGAAGGTGACTGGTTGCAGTCAGTGACACAAGATAGTAGGATTCCTAATTGCATGAACTTATGATGACACATTTGAAGAAGAAAGGCCTCACTTCATACATTTTTAAAAATCAATTACGACAAGGACATAGAGAAAGGAGTCATGCCACAGGAAGCAAGTTTTGTAAAGTTTCAGTGAAAAGAACAAATTTGAGTTAGAGCTTCGTTAGTGACAGAGATTTACTTTATTTTACATTAATTATTGCATATTAATTGGGCATATTAATGAAGTTTAGTGTGCAGTTTGATATTTCTATACATGCATACAGTATGCATTTCAACAACCTTTTTCAAACTTTTCTTCTTTTTGTTAGTTTCCACATATGCTGTCTGTTTTATTTCACATACTGTCCTCCCTCCCACCAATTTTGTTGCAAATGACACTTTCTTTACAGTTAAGTATTATTCCATTGTGTACAACTTCCACATTTAAAATATCTCTTCATTTGCTGCTGGACACCTAAAGTAATGTCATATCCTAGCTGGTATGAATAATTCCACAATAATCATAGGATTATAGGTATCTCTTTGGTATACTTTTTCATTTACTTTGGTTTACACTTGGAAATAATCTACAGAAAGAAATAAAATATTTGTTATCTATTCATCTGACAGAGTTAATATCCAGAATATACAAAGATTTAAAATGTTTTAACAATATTAATAAGACAAAAGGAGCAATTTGATTTAAAAAATGGACAAGGGATATAAATAGATACTTCACAAAAGAAGAAAAGCAAATAATTGGGAAATTTATGAAAAAAGTGCTCAATACTATCACTGATCAGTGAAATATAAATCAAAACTATAATGAAAGTAAAACTAAAGGCATGGAGGTGCATGCCTTTAATGTCTTTAGTCTCAGCAGGCAGAGGCAGGAGGATTGCCATGAGTTCAAGGCCACTCTGAGACTACATAGTAACTTCTCCGAGGTCAGCCTGGGCTAAAGGGAGATCCTACCTTGAAAAACCAAAGGGGGAAAAAAAAACAACTATAAGGAGATATTATTTCACCCCAGTTAGGATGGCTAATGAAAAAAAAAGCTGATGATATGCAGAATTGGGAACTTCTATACACTGCTTATAACAATGTAAATGAGTAGCTGTATGGAGACTGTTCCTCGAGAAATGACCAGTTGAACTACCTTGTGGCACAAATTTTATTAAACTGGAAATGTTACAATTCAGGCAGAAGACATTGTATCAGCAATGATGCTATGAACCCAATGTATGAGAAATTGTGACTACCTTGGAGGAGCTAGAGATGACTTCTGATGATGCCTGGCATGATATGTTGATACAGGATTTTGGAGTTCAGGGAGGGTTTATGAACCCAACTTTCAGGCTCTTGTCTATTTTTAACAAAGAATTGAAAGAAATAGACTGAGACGGAAAACTATGAATCATTAAATTTATTTAAGGAAAAATGGTAGCTAGGAAAAGGCTGGAACATTTATACACATGGAAGACAGGGTCTAGAAGCCCATGCCGTAAAATTGAGAAGAAACATTCACATACCCCAGGGGAGCAAAGCATAAATGTGACAGCCCTGCACTTCCACATGGAAGAACGTTAAGAGGTAAAATAGTGATGTCCTCATGGGTTAAGAAAGAGAACAGGCAGAGAGCATCAAAGCAGGACTGGGAAATGTCCATACCTAAAAACAAGTAGTACCGGAAGTCACGAGAGTTATTAGATATTTATAACCCAGAGTTCAGAGGAATATAATAACAAAGTGAAAAGGGCATCTGGAAACAGAATCCATGTGAGCAACAAGCAGAGAAGTATCCAGTCAGGTAACAAGAGCCCCTCACGCCCCCTGTCTCCCAGCAGGCTGGGAGAGGGGAGAGACACTCACTATTTAGATGAAAGAAGCTCAGATCCATCAGGTCACCAAAGTGAAAGAGGAGGAAGACAAGCCTCTATAGTTAATTGGGATGGACTTTTGTTATCACACTTGGTATGTAGGGGAGAGACCTGATTGGCTCATTGATTCAGTGGGTGACTCAGAGGCTAGCCCATCTTGTAACTTGTGCTAGGTTGGGGAAGCAGTGGGAAGCCTATAGCCATCATGGAAGAGACTAGATCAGATGCTTAATTCCAGTTCTGTCAAGGGTGACATCTCCTGATTCCTTCTTTGGGCTTCTGCCTCTGCACCTACCTAAAAGAAGCTACCTTTCTCTGGTCTCCTTCAATGGGAAGAGCTATAAAAGTATCCTGGTGCAAAGATGTGGATACACTGGTATCCACAGATAGGAGGTGGAGGCACCAGTGAGACACTATTGTCCTGCTGAGAAGTAGCTCATCACAGGAGTCCTAGAGTAGGCTACAAGGACGATATGATTCTTTGTAACCTTCGTGACAGCTAAATTCTGAGCACTTATGGTCATAGGAAGAATATATGAGGAGAAAGTTTCCTAAAGGATTTCCAATAAGGGTGCTCAGTTTGGCATGAGTTTACTTGGATGTGATTAAACATGAAAGGTGCCTCAGTAGGAAGAACAAGCAGTTGCCATGGACGGTGGCTGGCTGTAAATATGGTTTATTCTTACGTGACAATGGTTCTCTTTAGGAGCCATGAAGAAATCTTCAGTGCTGAAAATCGCCCACGCAGATTGGAAAAAATCGTTTTGTTGATTGCTGTTTCCTCTGCCAGCTGATTGCCTCCTGTCCTATGCAGATCAGCTGCTGGCCTCCAGTCGCTCACAGAAGCGGCTGTTGCCACTGAATCTGTCACAGGCAGGAGCCCCTTGGGAGTGAAGTCATGCTAGGACAAGGCAGAGGAAATGGGTCCCTTCTCACTCAACAGAGGTGCTGCCTGTTAGAAAAGCAAGGGACACAGGTGGACCTGGACACCCAAGGGCACTGCCCCTTGCTCATCTCTCAGGTTCAAGACTTCAAGATAGTGATCAACAAGAGTTAATAGACAAGATATACTGAATTATTTTGTTTTAAAACATGTATCTAGTATCCATGCAAAAGACAGCTCTCACCTCAAAGGAGATGAGATGGTTTATTCTGGAGCCAAATATGAGTGACCATGGCCTAGGAACACAGATTTAGGTTACCCCTATTTAATGATTTTTGGAGGTTTTATATGTGTAGAACAAAAGAAAATCACTTTTTTAGTACATTGGGTGAAGCCTCAGGTAGGTTTCCTCTTGCTGGGTTTCTTGGAAAAGTCAAAAAGCAAAGCACAGATCTTGTTAAACATCTGATGTCTTTCCGTCTTCCTAAGAGTGATTAGAAATAGATTAATTGGGGCTGGAGAAATGACTCAGCAGTTTAGACACCTGCCTGCAGAGCCTAATGACCCAGGTTAGATTTCCCCAGGACCCACGAAAAGGCAGATGCACAAAGTGTTGCATGTATCTGGAGTTTGTTTGCAGTGGCTGAGGCCCTGTTGTACCCATTTTCTTTGTCTCTCTCCTCTCTGTCTCTCTCTGCTTGCAAATAAATAAATAAATAAATAAATAAATAAATAAATAAATAAATAGATTAATTGCTTTATTTGAACCATCTCCAGCTTCTAAATTAAAGGTAGACATTTAGTTATCTATTTTATTCTCTGGCATGATTTAATGAGTTATTTGTATACATGACTAATAAGAAAACTTTAGCTAATCTTAATTGAGAATTATATGACTTTTTTTTTCAGATTTTGAAATGGCCGGTCGTGGTGGTCCATGCCTTTAATCCCACCACTTGGGAGGCAGAGGTAGGAGAATCTCTGTAAGATCAAGGCCACCCTGCACCCCAAGACTACATAGTGAATTCCACATAAGCCAGGGCTAGAGCGAGACCTTACCTCAAAAAACCAAAAAGGAAAAAAAATTCAAAATGTAGTCAATTTTTTTTAGGTTAAAATGATGATAAGACTTCCTATCCCAAAATCTACAGGCACTATGTAATGATCAGTGCTCAAGTGCTCAGTTTCCCTTTCAAAGGAAGAGCCCAAGGCAAGAAGAGTGACTGATGTAGGCCAGCAAGTGTGTGTGAAGAACATGGAGGGGAGGCACTGAGAGGCTAGTGACACCTTCTTGCAGATGCATGGAGTCTGGCTGTCCCACAAGCTGGTCTGGAGAACTGAAGGAGAAAGCTTTTGTCATTGAAAATTACCAAACAAAGGAGAGAGATGCCACCTGCCAATTCTCTTTGTGTGTGTGTGTGTGTGTGTGTGTGTGTGTGTGTGTTTAATTAAAAAAAATTAATTGCAAACACAGAGAGAAAGAAGGGAGAGAAAGAGAATGGGCAAGCCAGGGCCTCTGGCCACTGCAATCAAACTCCAGATGCATGCACCACTTAGTGCATCTGGCTTGATGTGGTACTGGCAAATAGAACCTGGGTCTTTAGGCTTTGCATCCAAGTGCCTTAACTGCTGAGTTATTTCTCCAGCCCCTTCTTTTGTGGTTTTGTTACTTATTATTTGGACTTCATCTCTTGTGGGACTTAGTACCTTATATCTGAGTATGCATATTTGCCTCCTATACAAATTGTGTCACTAAATCCCATCCTGTGGTGTAGCATCTTAGCCAAATATGGAAATGGAAGAAAATGAACATATTGCCACTCAGTAATATCCACAGGTAGTCAAGTGTGCAAGGCTTGACATTCGCATAGTACAATTGAAAGACTCATCAAACATCCTAGCTCCCAGAGCATGAGTATAAAATTGTATTTTCTCTTGGCTCCATACTGCCAGGATCTGCAGGAACAGAGAGAAGCCATTGAGATTCCCTGCTGATTTCTTGTCAGAAGAGCAAAGCTGGTTTCTCCTGTTTGCTCCAATTCATCCTCACCCAAAGAAACAGCAAAATGGTGCCAAAATGTAACAAGTTCTCCTGTCTTCAATTTTGGGAATGCAAATTAATAGTAAATTTACTTAAAGGCTGATTTTCCAAACAACAGTTAATATTTGGGCATTTTTAATGCATAAAGTGTGTTTCCAGTTACTAAATAACTTTGTTATTAGTCATTACTAATTTTTGAAACATTTTTAATCCTCACATGACCCTGAAAGGTAAGTATTACTATAAAATACATAGTATGGGGAAGGAGACCAGTAATCACAGCACTATATAACCTGTCCAGAGTGACACACTTCCAAATGTGGGTTTGGTGCAGTCTGGGATTGGTATAGTCTGAGCTAGTCATCACCTTTCAGCTAAACCTGATTTTATTCCTTACTCCTAATAATTCAAGTGATACATGAATTTGTGAATGCATATGTGTGTAACATAAATGAGTGTATATGACATCTTGTTTTCCTTATTTACATAATCGCCATCATGGGACCGATTTTCTAAATAGGCCTCATTTCTCTGTCAGCGAGCAAATGTAAATCAAGGAATATGAAGTATTCTAAAATTATCCTCTGCTCACATCCCATAATCTTTAAATATGTTAGGAAATCCAGCTCCTTGTCTCTCATCAATGTGCTCAGCTCAGGCATTGGGAAAGATGAAAAGTGGCAGGTTGTTTAATAAATCACTTAGCCACTAAACCCATCCCCTCTCGTCCTGGAACAGTGAGGTATTACCACAACTGCCTAGGGAAGTTAATAAACTCATGACTAAGTGGTTGAAGTGGGCTGTCATACATCCATAGCTGTCTCATATTGCCAAGTCAAGAATCAAGGGATGTGGGCTGGAGAGATGGCCCAGAGGTTAAGGCATTTACCTCCAGTACCTAAGGACCAGGGTTCAATTCCCCAGTATCCACATAAGCCAGACCCACAAGGTGGTGGCCCTGGTTCTCTCTCTCTCTCTCTCTCTCTCTCTCTCTTTCTCTCTCTGCTTGAAAATGAATAAATAAAATATTAAAAAAGAATCAAGGGATGATATTTTGATATTCATATATAGGGCTGCTAGATTATAACAAATGTGTTTTAAATGCTTTTTTGCAGGTTATTGCCAGGAAATAGAAATTTAGAGGGAGAAGAGGGCAGAGGGCTTGAAAGCATCTCAGTCTGGGGACTCTGCTTGCAGAACCAATGTAAACATGAACTAAACAGGTAATGCTGCCAGCTTGAGATTCAAGGGGTGTGTGTCCTCATGGCAATTTCAGCGTTGTTTCTTTTTATTCATCATTTATTTCCCATGAACATACAACTTTTCAGTTCACATGGAGGGCATCTAGAATCAATCTTGATGATTGGGATCAAAGGGTGCAGTCTTTTAATGCTTCAGTTAGTTCAAGGTCTAATCTTCTTTTTAACTTTCTTTTTTCTTGAGTTATCTCATTTCTGTTATTATTTATAAGCTTGAATAGGGTTCTCTCCCACCCCATCCTTTCTCTCTCTCTCTCTCTCTTTCTCTCAAAATAGCACATGAAGAACTATTTATAATTATCACCCTGAGAGATTCCTTTCTCAAATAAATTATCATTTCAGATTAAGAGTTCATACATAGTACTGTAGTTCATTTGGGTAATTCCAGAATCAAAAGGATTGTGTCCATCTGTCTGTTTTATCATAGGGATGACTCTTATCAGACTAGCACTTGGGACCCAAATGCATATTGGTTGTTGGCATTTTCATTCACAGTGAGGACACCTACCCCAGTTATTGCCCGTTGATGTTGAAATTCAAAACAAAGGCTTAGCCCCATCGTGGCCCAAGTAAAAAGTAATCCGTTCTCCCATCTTTTATTGAAGAATTGCTTTGTTCCAATTGCTGTGTTAGCTGTGATAATGGTAACACACAGGGAAAATATTATTAATATTGAATGAGACTTTAATCCTGAAAAGAGGCCCTCAAAGAGGTATTCCCCATGGTAGGCCAAAGTGTGGGCTTTGGCTGAGCCTTACTGTTGAAATCTTAAATAGCCAAAAGGCTTTTGACTTTTGTGTTTCCTTTGATACTGCATGTATTTAGCTCAAAATATATTAAAATATTCCTCTAAATATTTAACATTGCTTGTATAATTAATAAGGGCTAATATTTCATAAAGTTTAAATCCCTTAAGGGTTTAAAGAGGCAAAGTTAGCTAACCAAATCCTTTCAAACACATCTGTGTCCATGAGCTTTTAACAAGACAAGTTTATGATAAACATAAATAATCACAATAATCATGAAGTTTGGAGGGGAGAGAGAGAAAGAGAGAGAGAAAGAGAGAGAGAGAGAGAGAGAGAGAGAGAGAGAGAGAGAGAGAGAGAGAGAGAGAGACAGGAAGAGAGAGTTCAGTCAGCAAAGGGCTATTGTGCAGTCATGAGGATCTGAAGTGACCCCAGAGCCAATGTCAAAGTCAGCCTTGGCAGCACTTGACTGCTGTCCCAGAGCTGAGGTGACAAAGCCAGTCTAGCCTCAACTGTGAGCTCCAGGCCAATGAGAGGCTCTGTCTCTCAAAAGGTGAAGGGCTTTTTTGACACCAGATTGTCCTGCAGATGGCACATGTCAACCTGTTTGCCTGCATACACTTCATGCACACACACAAATATGTTTGTTCTTCTAATATGCTTAATATTTTTAACACATTAGCACTAAATTTGATTCCTCATATATTTTATGTTTCCTTGGGGCAACACAAACTATTATTTTTGTGATTTCAAACAAAACTAATATTTGAGTATTCAAGGTTTCAGCATCTAGACTAGGTTTTTAAATTTTTTTTCATTTATTTGCAAGCAAAGAGAGATAGAGAGAAGAGAGACAGAACAGGTACTCCAGGGCTTCCGGCTGTTGCAAACAAACTCCAGATGCATGCACCTCTTTGTGCATCTGGCTTTACATGGGTACTGGGGAATTGAACCTGGGTCGTTAGGTTTTCGGGCAAGCACCTTAACCTCAGAGCAATCTCTCCTGCCCTGGACTGTATCTTTTGAGTGTTAAACTGGACTCCTGTTCCTAGTACAGTTCACTATTTTTTTACTTGTATCCTAGCATCTATGATGTCTGAGTAGAATCAATGCTCTCTCTTGATTCCAGTATATTTTATCTCAGTTTCCTATTAATGAATATATATTATTGGAATTACATTAGGGATTTGAGAACTTGTTCAGGAAATATGAAAAAGTTCATATACTTTAAAGTTTTAATTTTGGCTTGTTTATAGAAGGGAATTTTATTCATTAATTTTTAGATAATTATAAATTTATTTGCAAGAAATAGCCAATCCAATTTTATTTTGTAGTTTCTTCTAATGTTACTTTGCAACTAGAATTTTTTAAAGTGTTTTATTTGTTTATTGGAGTTAGAGACAGAGAGAGAAAAGAGACAGAGAGGAGAGAAAGAGAGACGTGGACCAGAGCTTCCAGCCACTGCACACACACTCCAGACACATGCACCACTGGCACCACTGTGTGCATCTGGATTTACATAGGTACTGGGGAATTGAACTGAGGTCATCAGGCTTTGCAAGAAAGCACTGTTAGCCACTGAGCAGTCTCTTCAGCTCCAGATAAAATGTTCCATTGACCCAGCTAAGACACAAGAAACTCCATATTCACAGGGTCCCTCATATTGATTTTTTAGAGTCATCTTTCCTTGCCGCCATTCCTTTCTTAAAACTTGGAAACAACTAATATGTTCTCCATCTATACAGTTTTGTCAAGAATTCTATAAGGTATACAACAAAATTATATGATACATAAACGTCTGAGTTTGGGTTTTCTTTTTCACATGGCAAAATTCTGTGGAGATTTATCCACTTTGTTTAATTGTCAACATTTGGTCTTTTTTCACTTATGATTAGAATTCTATGATGTGGGTTTTTCCAACCACTTACTATTTATCCTTGTGGGTCTCTCTCTCTCTCTCTCTCTCTCTCTCTCTCTCTCTCACACACACACACACACACACACACACACACACACACACACATACTCACACACCGATACACATTTGTATATATGTTTTTTCCCATAATCTCAAACTTTCCAAATACAAAAGGATCAGGTTTGCAGAGCACCAAAATAGATTTCACAGAAAAAAAATACTCTGTTTTTCACATATACTTGCATACTTTTGACATTGCCTTTATTATTCTGATATGGTTTAATGTAGTCTTTGGTAAAATGCTAAATTTTAAAACCTGATCATATAATACAAATCAATGAATTAATAATAGAAGTATCACAGATCCAAACCGAGAGACTGAGAAGCTATCACCAGCACCACACTCATACACACACACACACACACACACACACACACACACACACACACACACACAGCAAGTGGGGAGGAAGAGAAGAGATTTCCTTCCCCTCCAGCTTCCTTATATCCTGCCCTCTACTGAGAGGTCTGCCCACTCTGTAGGAAGGGCTCACTCTGGAGGAGAGACCTCCTCCTTTAGTTACTCCTTCCTGTAAGCAGCCTCAGGGACTCACCAAAGATTACTGTGGATTACTAAATAGGTCAAATTGAGAACAAAACTAACCATCACAGAAGGCAAAGCTATACTTAATAAATTCTGGTAGATAAAAGCCCCACCCTCACACACATGGAGGGAAAGAGAGAGAGAATCACAGTGAAAGAATTCAAATTAATCTAAATCAGAATAAACCATGTTACTTTAGCCTCAAGATTGTTATGCACTAAGATCCCTGAATATTTATTTGTCCTCAAGTTTATTTAAAAGGAATGAACTTATGATGCTAAAATAGTGTATGCTTTGCTTATCATTTTAAAATAAAGTTTTTAATAGGAATTACAAAAAGATTAATAATTTATTGATATTCTTAATAAAATATCACATTGTAAATCAAGGAAATGTCATATATTACAACCAATTTATTTGATTAAAGAAATTATAATGTCCATAGTTAAAATCTGTAGGAAGTTGGTCAAGGTGGCTCACTCCTGTAATTCTAGCACTTTAGAGGCTGAGGAAGGGAGGATTGTCATGAGTTTGAAACCAGCTTGGGCTATATAGTCAGTATCAAGTCAACCTTGATTATTAGGTGAGACCCTGTCTCAAAAACAAAGCAGGGGTTGGAGATTGCTCAGTGGTTAACGGTACTTGCTTCCGAAGTCTGATGGCCAAGGTTTGATTCCCCAGTATCCAAATAAAACCAAATGCACAAAGTGTCAAATGAATCTTGAGTTGTTTCGCAGTGCCAAGATGCCCCGCTATTCCCATTCCTTTTCTGTCTCTCTCTGTGCTTGAAAATCAATAAATAAAAATATTAAAAAAGCAAAGCACAATAAATTCTAAGAAGCAAAAATCCCAGTCACAAAAGCAAAACTATACAATACCAAGACAACCTACAAATCTCCAGCTATGTGTGATCCTTTATGATAAATTTCTTATTTCTGAGAAATTATCTAGTTTAGTAGGAGGATCAGTGCAAGAGCCATTGCTTCTGCCTCTGCTGACTCCCTTAGATTTTATGCTATGATTCACTTTGAAGAGTATTCTCTGGCAGCTGAGCTTCTAAAGCTAATTTCCACATATATTGGAGCACCCAAAGAGTTTTCACAGATAAAATGTTTACTTTTTGCCCCATATACTTACATATTTAGGACATTTTCTTAAGTATTTTGACATGATTTAATCTAGACTTTGGTAAAAATAGTCGTTTTTAATACACAAGCCCTTCAACAATGGGCATAGAATAAAAAAAAAATCAATGCTGATAAAGACCATTAAAAGGTTTGCTTAATGGATATGTGGGATAAAAATAATATTAAATTAATATCATATTACTATTTGTATGTGGAAAAATTTTGAACCATTTTGATTTACATGAAATTTCTAAGAAAGATAACATTTCCTGAACTATATTAGAAAAAGCTATTAAGATAGGTGAAAACTAGCAAAATTGCTGAATTGATGAAATTTCTCATTTTTTTCTTCTCTTCTTTTCTCCAGGACCAAGTTTCTCTAGGTAAGAACTTATTTTGGCCTGGATTCCTTGTGAAATCTTCTACCAAAGAAATTCCTGCTCTTCAATATGTTTCTTCAACTTCATCTTTCTTCCTCTTCTAACTTCTTAAACTCTTGAACTAAGTTAGATATGAATATAAATCCTGCGGCATTCCTGTGTATGTGACACCTCGCAGTTAATGAAGGGTTTATAGTATTTCATTTTATTCTCAAAATAATCTTGTATACTGGGGAAAATATTGTATATCTGATGACAATTAAAAGAAAAAATAAATTAAGAAAACTTAGGTGAATTTCCAGTATCATGTTTCTAGCAGTATTTAATATATAGTTGAATTTAAAATACAATTATTCTTCTCTCAGAATCTAGAGTTATTACACGATTTTCCTTAATAAAAGTTTAATAGAATTAAGTAATCAAGAGGGTTTTGCATATTACAGAAATGAAATGGATCTCCAGTTGGTGAAATCTATTTTATCATTGTTAGTATTTTCACATCAACCATTTTAAAGTTTATCATGAAGTGTTGTGTTGTTATGGATGTTATGAATTATCCAATACAGCAACTTAAGAAAAGTCAAGATGAGAGAGGAGTGCCAGAGAGAACAGCTCTAACAAGGCAGCGGGAGTGTGAGGCAGCTGGTCCACTATATCTGTGGTCAGGAAGCAGAGATAAATGCTGGTGCTAGCTCACTTTCTCATTTTCATTCAGACTAGGGGATGGTTAGTACCACCCACATGCAGAGTAGGTCTTCCTTCCTTCCTTGACCTTTCTAGAGTCACCATTACAGACATATCCAGAGGTTTGTCTCCTAGGTGATTCTAAATCCTATTGCTTTGACAATGAAACTAACAACCATGTTGAGTAATTAAATCAAGCAGTAATTGAGTTAGTACTTTGTTCAGAGTTGTATTACAAGCTAAGGTCCAGGAAGCACAAGATGACATACTTTTCTTGAACTTATGTTCTAATGATGGCATTAGTCATGGGAACAAATAATTACAATAAAATGGGTAAGCTTCTGATTAGACACATAGTGCTTCAGGAACAGAGAGAAGTGACATATTTCCTGGAAAATGCAGCTGAACGCATTACAGAGAATGCTGTTTGGAAAGGGGAGAGCAGTTCAAACTGGAGAAATAACACTAAACAACGTTTAGGGGGTTAGTGTGGATTCTAATGGTAGCAAGTCTTGTAAGGTGGTGGTGTCTGGGGGTAAAGGGTAAAGGAGTAGCTGATATCAATGTTTGAACTTGAACTTGACAATCTAAATATTGAAAATTCTTCTTTTGGATATTTTTTAAGAATAGTTAAAAATATTTTAAAATCCTTTAAAAAATATTTTAAAATCTTCATGAAGACTGTACTGTTCCACTTTCCCGACTACACTGAGCAGATGAGTGAGAAAGAGTGGGCTTCCTCAGAACTCCTGTTAGATCTCCTTGGGACTCATCACCTAGACCTACAAGCCCACTCAGGCTCCACAGTCACTCAAAAAAAAAAAAAAAAACAAAACCTGTCTTAAGGGGCCTTCAGTTCACCAGGTCACTAACAAATTACTAGCTTCTGTCAGCTATCACTGGAAGCCCTTGAATCCCAGCTCACCTGTTATTCCTAGCTATTTTCTGTAATGCTCTACAAAGCACATTCTTTGAGACACATTGCCTACCACCAGTGAAGTCTCCAAAAGCTTCAAGCTATAAAGGGAAACGTCTTGTTCTCATCGAAGCCAGGATTTTCCTGAGGACACTTCTCTTATACTCCTCACAAGTGTAGCTACTTTTTCAGCTATGGCGGTCAAGTCATGGAGACATGGAAAGCTTTATAAATTAAGACTTCCAAACTCTGGAAAACAAAGGGCATTTTTTTGTTTTGTTTTGATGAAGGATGACCAGCAATTTAGAAAAGAAAAATGATTGTATTAAAAAGAGGGTGTAATTGAATGTTGATAAACTGAGGGAGCGACTTAGCAAAACTATTTGTTTAGATTCCTTTTTTTCTAATTTTTCAGTTGTAGAACGAGATGTCTATCACGTGGGGGTCTTCAGTGGAGAAAGGCGTAAGAGAGTCAGAGCTCTTCTATTTACTGCTTTTCTCTGGTGTCAGGGAGCCATCACCTGGCCAGGGATTCACTGCTCCCATGGCCGATCACTCGCGACTTTATTCTGTCAGCATGATCAATGTTAAATTAGTTCTTAGCTTTCCTCTGCCTCTATTTTCAGTTTTCTTTATAACCTCCTCTGCTAATTCTTCTACATCTTTCAGATGAATTGCTATGGTTGACCAGAGTTAAGTTACTTTCCTAGTCAAAATGTGTAGCAATGCAGAATTTTTCAACCACCACAGCAATTTGGTGTTCCAGAGGAAAAGGTATGTACAAAACAAGAGAAGCAAAAGAAAACAAAACAAAATGGAAACAATAAAACCCACCACATGAAATCCACCTCTCTCTACCTCTTGAGCTCTTGCAATAAGAGGATAATTATAAAATTCAAGACATTATATAAAAGATGACGCACGTATTTGTAACACCAATTTTCTGGCTAGGAATAACAATTAGTCACTTTATACATTTCCTTGCATAAAAGAAGTAGAATATGTATCACCAATTTAGTGAGCCAAAAATACACTGCACAGCAAAGATGAACAATGAGGAATACAATTATCAGTAATATTTCTTCTTTGATTTCAAACACTATTCTATTTTAAATTCAAGGTCAAATGAGTTTCTACAGAGAAATAATTTTTCCAACAATGTTGAAATATATTGATTATAATTCTGACAAGGAATGTTAGGGCAGCTATTGTACAAACATGACTCACCATTTCATCTTCTTACATTAGGTGAAAGATATGTTATCTAGCTGAAAGTCCTGATAGGGAAAATTAAGACTCTAAGTAGGAGGATACGAGACTGAAATCAGAACCATTGAGTTCTGTCATTCATAATCATGAGTCCTAAGATGACTTATTGCTAATCTATTCTCTGATGGGAAAACTGGATTATATGGCCTCTAAATACATGCCAGGTCAAGGAATTGTTTTGGCATGAACCTTTTATATTATTATGGATAAATGATGTCGATCAATTGCTGATGAAAATGCAAAAGAAAGTCGATCATTTAATTAAGTCAAAAGATCAATATACAAAGATACAAAGAAGGAATCCATCTATTCTTTTGGCAACAGAGCAATTATATAAAGTGGAAATCTAGGTATAATGACCTCCAGCATCCCACTGCTGTATTTCAGTGAAAAATGTACCCGCATAGGATGTACGCAGTATGCTAACAGAAACCACAGGCTTCTCTGCACTGTAAGTTATCCTGGGAGCAGGGCGAGTTTATCATTATGTCTTCCCTGTTTGGCACACTGCCTGGTTTAGAATAAGCACTCAATAAATTTTTCTTGATAAAAGAAATAGTATGAGGTATAGCTGGGTTAGCCATCAAATTACAAATCTTAGTACTAAGAAAGGGCCTCATCTATCACACATCTGTTTATTTATGTCACTTAATAACTCTCAAACTTGGCTTGCCAAGAGAAGAAGTCGGGAAGCTTTAAAAGCATTTTTTGCTTACAAGCCAGAGCCAGAGCTGATTTCAGTGATGTGGAGCGAAGCCAAGAATAGCATCTTGTAAAAGTTTTCTAAGTGATACAGGTGAGTGAAAGAACAATGGAAGTAGTGTCATTTAGTTCATTTTACAAGGAAAAACAGAAAGTTCATCAACTGAAGGTTGCTCATTATGATCATGTTGGAACACTGGTCTTCTAACAGAGAAAACTCAAATGATTTCCACAGGAACAGATTTTACACACACAAAGTTGAGAAAAAGTGCAAATATGAAACAAACTTGGATCATTTGCATATGTTTTTTCTTATAGAGTAATGATATTTCATTTCATTAACATATTTGAATGAGTATACATAGTATCATTCTATTGAGGGGTTAGTTTTCCTCTAAAAATAATTTTCTGGCAGTAATTAGCAAAGGGGATAATACAGGGATAATATTGGATTTGACCTCTCTCTTTCTCTCACTTTCTCTCTCTCTCTCTCTCTATATATATATATATACATATATATATTCATATATAATATGTATGTCCATATGGTTTGTACTTTGGCCACATTATTCACACTCCTCAAAGTGGAATTGCCTCATCTCTTCACAGTGCTGATGGAAGGATTAATAATCATATTTCAGAGAAATCTTAACCTAATCCTTAATAAAGAGAAGCCTTTTAATTGTGTCCCTGTAATTTGCCCTTCACCTTGAGCTAGAAAATAGAAATTATTTGAACAAAAATGGTTAAAATACAAAGATATGGTGTCATCATATGTCTCATCACAAGGTTATTCTATGTTATTGTGTTGCTTTCTTAATCTTTACAGATTTACCTTTGGAAAAAAATCCATTTTTTTTTGTTTCCACTGAGCTACCTTAAACAAAGTAGTGCAAATCTTGAATTAAATTTAAAACCTTTTCATTAAGAAATTCAACCTGTAGTTTTCAGCAGGCTTGCCCTAGATCTCACACTGCTCCTGACCTCCTGGAAGTGGCTGTGTTTTCATTCATGACCCCCAAATTCTTGCTTATGGATTGCTGAATCTCAGGAGAAGGGGACAATGGGATCAAGCAAGCGTGTTCACCAGGTAGCCCTCCACCATCAAAAGTCCTTTTAATAGCATGGCTTTTGTACTGCCCTCTGCCTAAGCTACAAGCATGCAGGAAGAGTCCTGAGGAGGAAGACCTTGAGGAGCCAGAGGAACTGCGTTAGCAGAGTAGGAAATGAGACCAAGGATCCCTGCTTTAAAGCTAGGTATTATGCCCCAGTCCTCCTGTCTTCTTTTACAGTCATTGGTTGAAAAGACTCGAAAACATATAGGAGATCATGAGGAACAACTTTTCCCTACACACACACACACACACACACACACACACACACACACAGAAGAAAAATGAGGAAATAATATATAAAAGTATACTATGAAAATTTCCTATCAACTGAAAAGCCAAATAGAACTTCCAGATCAGAAGCTTAATTTTCTGTGTTAAAAAAAGGTTAAAGATGTTCCCTTTAACTTTTCTCATGTTTTTTCCCCACGGAGGCAGGGCCTCACTGGAACTCTGTTGTCTCAGGCTGGCCTTGAACTTACAGTGATCCTCCTACTTCTACCTCCCAAGTTCTGGGATTAAAGGCATGAGCCACCACAACAGGCTGGGCATTTTCTTTCATACATTTGTGCTTTAAATTCTTTCTTTGCCCCATGAAATGTGTACATATCCACTTTATAAAGCCTTTTGTGGGCTTTTTGACTTGACTGTTTCACCAGAGCCCGGGGATCTTCACTTGGCAGCATCCCTATCACAGGAGAGGGCACCTGGTTCCCAGTGTCTGCATAGACTAGGGCACTTTGCCCTTTTTGGGACCAGCCACTCTGCTCTGATGGCCCAGAGTAACCACATAGCTAACAACAGAGCTTCTGCCCTAGTGCTTGACTGCTTACATCCAACTCACCTCAGCTAATACCAAGAAAATCTTGAACAAAATTTCCATATGGCCTTTTGCCAATCCTGGTATCATCATGAAGAAAGTAATGACCTACTTGTTCCCATGGGAGAACTTCTGTGGCTTTATGCATTGGGGATTTTTATCTCCATGCATTGAAATGTGCTTAAGCTTTTTGCTTTTGTTGTTCCACTGTACATTAACAATTCTTCCAGCTTTGGATGAACTTTTTAGGGTTGATACACAACAGATTCACTTGGATAAAGATTTTGAGAAAGATAAGTAACAAGGTTTTTCAACCTGTGACATGAAAACGTCTGACAGGTAGATCAGCTTCCTCTTATTACGAATATTTGTGGAACAGTAGTACACCTGGTCATAGTACCTAGTCATAAGTCTAGTTGACTATACTATTTTCAACTGATTTTTATTCTGATATCTATATTCTGATATTTATTCTTCAAAAGATAAGAACTGCATTATTTTCTCATAGTATTTTCCTCATAAATGCAAATATTTCTACCCTTTATTTTGATGTTATAATAGGAAATGATTAGAATAAAAACTTATTTGTCCTTAATGAATCATACTTTCCCTTGATGACCGTTACCTTTTGTGCTGTTAACCTTCTATTTTAAAAATGCATTTTAGGATATTTTCATGAATGAATGTAACAGTTATGTGGTGCTTAGATGTAAAATGTTACCCGCAGCCTCATATGTTTTGAATTCTTTTCCCCAGCAGATGGCAATTTGGGAAAGTTGGGTCTTTGGGAGCTAAAGCTTTGTTGGAGGAGGAGTGATGCTGGGGACAGACATTGACATTTTATTAGTTCTTCCCAGTAGGTTTGGAGCTCACTCACTCAGACCACCTGTTGTCATGGAGATGTGATGCCCAGCTCGCTCACTCTTGCTGCTTCCTCCCAGCTGATGTGACAAGATGTGATGTTCAGTTGTCTCCTCTGCCCTGATGAAACTTTGTGGTGAAACTATAAGCTGAAATGAACCCTTTCCTTCCACAAGAGGCTCCTGATTGTGTGTTTTGTCCAGCATTGAGAAGGTAACTGCAACAAGCTGTTTCATAGCATTATTTACTTTTCCAACCCATTAAAAAGCAAATATTTAACATCTTTAACCTTTTCCATAGCTCTTCCTCATGAATTCAAAATGATGCCAATGGTGGATCTACATACATATCGGCAAAGTATTTTATTACCTTGAAGGACTAGTGTTTTCTAGCTCTTTCCTCCCAGTAGGAACATTTCCATAAGGCTCAGGAAGTGAAAAAAATTTACAAGTCTAAGAAAGCTTCTGAAACTAACAAGATTCATGAAGTACTTCCCCAAGGTTCCATAAGCTGCAACAGTTGCTGGGGTTTAGGAGGCTCAACTCTAGGAACACAGCTTTTGAGAATTATCCCCCTTGTTGGGTGGACTTGTTGGTGATGCAGCTGCCTTTGTCCTGTAAGTAAAACCCAAATGTGGGTCTGGTGGTTTGAATCAGATGTCACCTGTAAACTCATGTGTTTTGAAAGCTTGGTCCCCAGGTGGTGGAAATTTCAGAGATGAAGCCTTGCCAGAAAAGGTGTGCTTCTGGGGTCTGGTTTGGGGGAGTTATAGCTTGCTCCTCCTTGTGAGAGCTCAGCTCAGTCTTGCATAGCTCACTCTCTCACTGGCGTGACAAAGAGGTGGTGTCTAGCCTCTGCTCTTCCTTCTTCTCCCTTTCATGCAGCTTCCCCTCAAGACTGTAAGCCAAAATAAAACCTTTCCTCCCATCAGCAAGATGGTTTACACCAATAGCTTAAGGTAATTACAAAACTAGGTGTTTATCTCCACATGTAAGGCTACTTTGTTCCCCGTGGTATCACAAGTCTAGGACAGAATCTGTTGTACACCAAGCAGCTGCTCTGGCATTACCTGCTGAATTCAATCCATGCTACTTACCAGCAATGTGGATTATTATTGTTGATTGTCACCAGACTGCACAGTGACTCTCTGAACCTTATTAATCTTAAAGCTGAAAGTCCATACTTTGGCTCTTATCTCCCCATTTTCCCCTTGAAATCACCATTGTAATTTGCTTCTATGAGTTAGGCTTTTCTAATGAACAGGTTCCATATAGAAATTATATCATGAGGATGTGAGGGCAATCTGGCTGCGACATCTGTCACCCCATTGATCGCCAGGCTAGGCAGGTGTCCCCTTCCTCCCTCACCGCTCCACGTGCGTCCCTCCCAAAGCTGCACACTTGGTCGAAGAGGATGACCTTCCCCAAATAGTAAACATAAAAGCTTGAGGAGACAAACATAGCAGAACTCAGTGACTGCATGGGAGGCAACATGTCTTATTTCTAGGAAAATGATGCACAGTAAAGTTACTAAGATAACAGGCAATAGAGTACAATGGTAGAGTGCTTGCCTAGCACGTACATGGTACTGGGCTCAATCCCTAGAAGCACAAGATAAAATTAAAGTTAATAAGAAAGAAAGGAGATTTCTTTTCAATGAGCTTTGGACACCTACAGGGTTTTATTTACTCCCATCCTCCTCTGCTGTGCTGAAAATAACCTGAGAAACCAGGGCGGTTTAACACTTATCTTTTTGCTTAAGGCTATATCTCCCAACTTAATTATTTCTTCAGTGTGAGACAGAAATAGTTTAATTACCTTGCTTAGTGACTTTAATAAAATCAGGTCAACTTAAAAACATCTTGTTCTACTTGTATAAAAATTAAGAATAGAATTTACAGGATTTGGACATTTATATTGTACCCTAAAATGATTTGTTTCACTAAACCCAGAAATGATTATCTCATGCTTTCAATGTGGAGCTTACTTCTCTGGAGAAATAAACAGTGGTGATCTTTGTGAAACACAATTGTTATTTTATGAGGCAAGCCTAGGGCTAATTGCTTTTTACACTGGAAGGTCAATGCAAATGTTATAGCTGCTTTTTACACAGGCTTGCTTTTTACCCCAATATTTCCCCTCATGTAACATATACAGAAAAACAATCATGGTATTGTGATCTACTGAAAGCAGAAGCTTAAAACAATATTTTATTTAATTGCAAGCAGAGAGGTAGAGATCACACACACACATACACACAAACACACACACACATGAGAGGGGGTATATGGGTGTACCAGGGCCTCTTGCTGCTGGAAAAAAACTTTAGACACATGAGCCCCTTTGTGCATCTGGTTTTACGTGGGTACTGGTGAATCAAACCCAGGTCATTAGGCTTTGAAGGCAAGTGCCTTAACCACTGAGCCATCTCTTCAGCCCAGAAACTTTTATTTCTCTTTGCATTGTTAAGCACTTCAGAGGCATTATTAGTAAGTGTTGAAGTCTGGAAGGTAGAAAGGAAGTAAGTAAATACATTATAGGAAAAGCTACAAGAAATGAGAAGATAGTCTTATAAACAAAGCAAAATGAAACAAAGGCAGAAATAAAGAGATATAGGATTAAGCCTAAATAAGAAGACAAAATGCCTTTACAGTGAAAACTATAGCACTTCACAACAATGGAGAAAAAATTGACAGTCAAGACCCTAGAAGAGGGAAAGCCATGCCATGTTCATGAATCTGCAGAAATGACATTGGCAAATGGCCTTACTATTGAGTTCTCAACAGATTCCATGAACTACCCATCAAAATCAAAATAACATTATTCACAGAGATAGAAAATATTCCTAACTTTCATTCTGAACCACAGAAAATCCCAGATAGCCAAAGCAATTTTAAGCAAAAAGCTGCGGAGAACACAATGCCTGATTTTACATTCTAGTATAGAGCCATGGTAACAAAACCAGGGTCACACTGGCAGACAACTAGATCAATGGAGTAGAAGACCCAGAAATAAACTCACACTGCTGTGGTCACTCGATTCTCAACAAACGTGTCAAAAACACACATTGGAGACAAGACAGCCTCCTTATCTCAAATGGTGCTTAGAAAACTGGACAGTCACATGTAGCAGAATGAAATGATCCTTCTCTCTCATTCTGTACAGAAATCAAGTGGATCAAAGGCTTCAACATAAAACCCAAAGCTTTGAAACCACTGGATGAAAGACAAAAACATGAGGAAAACACTTCAAGAAATAGCCACAGGCAAGAACTTTTTGCAAAAGAATCCAATAACTTAGGATGTAATACCACAAGTTAAAAATCATCCACCATGACTCAGGGAACTGAGCAGAATAGGACATGGAAAGATTGTAAGAGCCATGGTTGGGGAGACATTGCCAGACATGTCCAGAGACATTGCTCCCCTCAGCAACAATACACAAAGGGGGGAGAAAAAAAAAGAAAACCTGGCTACCTCTGGTGCAGTTCATAATCCCCTAATCTATGGACAGATCCAGTATGCGTACCAAGGAAGTACCCCAGTGGGTAGGGGACAGAGAGGAGGGAAATGGGGACACATTTATAAGATTTCCTCATACAATGTATATACTTATTCATAAGAAAGATATGAAAAAAACTGTGAAACTGTGGGTGTCATACTATTTCTTTTACATGATATGCCTAAGAAAAGAGATAAAAGATTTCATAAGAAAAATGAGTTATTCCATTAAGCACAGAGCTGAGGACTGGAGAGATTTCTCAGTGGTTAAGGCACTTGCCTCCAGTGCCTAAGGCCCAGGTTCAATTCCCCAGTACCCGCATAAGCCAGACCCACAAGGTGGTGGCCCTGGTGCTCTCTCTCTCTCTCTCTCTCTCTCTCTCTCTGCTTGAAAATGAATAAATAAAATATTTTAAAAAGAACAGAGAGCTGAGATAGTAAATATGCTGCCAATAGTTTTTGGGCCTCTTTCTTCAGACTCAACCCCTCCTCCAGGGCAGAGCTCTTCAGTGTGGAACCCAGCAATTACTTTTTACATTTTTCCTCCTGTAGCTCTGCTCCTGATCTCCCATGGGTAATGTTAATGTTTGGTGACAATCAGAAGTATCAAGAGCATGTGATCATTTTAAGGTGACTGGAAGCTATCATGCAGGCTTGGAACACAGCCCTGTCCCTCTATATGTCACAATTCTGTTAAAGCTTTTCAGTATAAATTAGGAGCTCATTGTAAGCTTCTACATTTGGGTTTATCCAATGTTTGTGGTGGTTTTCCCTCAAATCCTACTAGGAACCTGTTTTCATTACTGAAACGATAGTGTCAGAGCAGAAGAGGAATCCTTCCAAGAGGTAAATTTTAATTTCTTCCATGGTAGGCAGAGTCAGTTTGCAATTCAGCCACAAGGCAGTTCACTTCCAGCCTAATTACAGCTTTTCCAGCCCATCCATTCCAGATGCCCTTCAACCATTAAGTTTCAGTGATTGACCTGCACCTGTTCTCTTCTGATCGTCCTCTAGGTAATTCAGCTTGATGATTGGCTACCTCTGTGAAGACTGAACTTAGAAGCTATACTGAAAAGACTTATGTTTCATTATACATAAAAAGAAGTATATTCTCAGAATGGAGAAATGCATATCCTATACAGTTTAATTATTGGGTTTGCAGTCATCAGGACAAGAGTATATCAGTCACCTGCCATGTTTTACTACTTCTAAAATCATTTTTTAAGAAAATGAATATAGGAAACAAAGTTGTCTTCATTTGCAATTCAAAACCAAGTAGTATCCTAATAGGCTATCTAGATGTTTCTGTTCATTTTAGGTTTCAAAGGGGAAAAGTCATAAAAACATTCATTTTGTTTCTAGGAGACTAAATCAGTTATATTCTATGACTGGGCATCACTCTTGACATAGAACACACAAGAGGGATTATTTTAATTTTAAACAAAAATTTATGGAAAATCTGAGGCTGATAAACATAATCCTCAAAGCTAAGTAACCATGAAATAGGCATTTCATGCAGGATGTAACTAAATTCCAGAGCGCAGCTTTATCTGGTACAGCATCGCTGGTTTAACAGGTACTATTACCTATGTTAAATGAGTAGGGAATTTCTTCCATCCAAAGACACTGTCAGATGTCAATCAGTAGTGAAGCAAGTATCGAAGTCATGTAAAAGGTAGCATGGGGCAGAGGAGACAGTCTTAGAGCAGAAGGAACCAAAGTAAAAGAGCCAAGGAGTAGTGAAAATGTGTGTGCTCATTGCATCAGAAGTCTGCTGTGCACAAGCGCCAGTCATGAAGAAGAGAATGCAGGACATGCTGTGGGCTGTGACCTCATATGGGGTTGCATAACTAAATGTCCTGGGGTTGGAGACAATCTGGCCACAGTCAAAGGTTTCTGAACATGCATCGACCAAAATATCAATTCAAAATTAAATGCTGAGGCTGAGATGGCTCAGCTGTTAAAGACACTTGCTTGCGAAGCCTTGCCAGCATGGGTTCAATTCACTAGAGACTCACATACACTAGTTTAAAATAATTCCATGATATGTAAAAAATTATACCATATTTAAATACAAAAGCAAATACTAATAAGATGGATGTGCAGAGAAATGCAAATTAAAAATACATTCAAGGGCTAGGGAGATGGCTGAGAACATAAAGGTGCCTGCTTGCAAAGCCTGCAAGCCTGGGTTCAATTCCTAAGCCACCCACATAAGTGTGATGCAACACGTAGTGCTAGAGTCTGGTGTTTCTTTGCAGCAGCAGCAAGAAGCCCATAAACACACACACACACACACACACACACACACACACACCATGTATAAAATCCCATATGAAGACCAAGAACCTGACCTCCAAGGGGAAACCCCCAATAACCAGAGGTCTACAGAGAGGCTGTACCCATTAGAATCTTGCCAAATTAACAAAGTTTGTCTCATTTAACCTATACTGATCTCACTCTACATTGGAGATTCTGTTTGAAGCCAGCGAGAACCATGGAGAACCCAATCCCACCAACAGGACCAGAGATGTTGCCTGTCACCCAGGCAGGAGATGATCCACCCCGAACTTATGACATAGAGCCCCAAACCTTTGAGGAAGTGGAGAGATGAGCAAGAGGCCTACCTCCACAGCAAGTCAGATAACCTGGGAAAGGATAATGGAGACAGACACTGAGGATACCCAACACAATCCAAAGCAGAAGTCCAGAAACTCTTAAGACCTCAACAGTAAAGTGTACCTAAAACTCACCCACCATGACTCAGGGATCTGAGCGGAAGCCATGGTGGAGGAGAAAAAAACCTGGCTACCTCTCATACAATCTATAACCCCCTCTACCATGGACTGGTCCAACAAACCCACTGAGGAGGGCCTCCAGTGGGGTGGGGGCAGGGAGGAGGGAAATGGGGATACCATCATAAGACTTGTTCATGCAATGTCTCAAATTATTGACAGTAAATATGAAAAAAAATCAATTGAGATTCTCTCTCATCCCAGCCAGGATGGCAGTCATTAAGGAAACAAATGATGTTGGCAAGAATGTAGAGAAAAGGAAACTTGGGATGTAAACTAGAATCAGTATGGAAGTTATGTAAAAATACCTAAAAATGTATTTGCATTATAACTCAGCTTTACCAATCCTCAATATTTACCCAAAGGACTCCAAGGTATCATTTCACAGAGATACATGTACATCAGTGTTTATTATAATACTATTCATAGTAGCTAAGTTATACTACAAACCTAGGTTTATGATAAGAGAGGAATCAATAAAGAAAATGTGGATTATATACACAGTGGAATTTTTCCCAGCTGTAAAGAAGAATGGAGTTCTGTCATTGGAAGGAAACTAGACGCACACGGAGATAAACCTTTTAAGTCAAATATCACATGCTTTCTCTCATTGCAATCCTTAGGTTTTATATAGATCCATCAAATCAACTATGTACACATCACTGAAAGTAGACGTGAAATAAATTGGGAAACATTGAGGGGTTAACAGGTGGGGAGGGGAGTGAAAGGCAGGGTAAGGGATTACAGGAGGATTATGCTAAAAATTGCATTACATACTTGTATGAAAGTATCTTCATGTAGCCCAGTACTGTATCCAATATATAACAATGGGAAAAATAAGGACAATAGAATGTGATGCCCACTCAGGTAAAAATTCCTCAGGTATCAAGTAGACATGACTGGAAAAAGCTTCAGAAGCCTTGAATGACCTGATCAAATTGCTCTAGGGATTTGTGTTTTGACTGCTATACTTTATGAAGAAGAAATAAACATCTAAGACCTCTGAAAAAATCAGAAAGGTATTTACTGTATTTTCTTGGTAAATTAGGTAAAATAAAGAGAAAAAAATCCATCATCAGAAGAAAAATAATCATATATGACCTTAAGCTAGAAGATATTTTAGTCTCAATGATGAGGTTAAAAAAACAGAACCAGAAGGGGCTGGAGAGATGGCTCAGTGGTTAAAGTCACTTGCTTGCACAGCCTGACTGCCTGAGTTCAATTCCCCAGTACCCAGGTGCAGAAAGAGGTGCATGTGTCTCCTCTGGAGTTCGTGTGCAGTGGCAGGAGGGTCTTGTGCACCCATGCTCTCTCTCTCTCTCTCTCTCTCTCTCTCTCTCTCTCTCTCTCTCTCTATCTCTGAAGAGGAAGAGAAGGAAGGTATTAAGTTATATAAAGGACACAATTCTCCATACTTATATAATTAAAGTGTCAATGTAAGGACATCTAAAAGTTAACGCCTCCAAAAAGCAACAAAAACAACTTGCAAAAACAAGCTGAGTCAATTTTTTAAAGAACTTTAAAAGTTAACTAAGCTTGTGCCCATCCAGGGAGAGTTTATCCAAGAAAAACTTTTACACCAACACAGAACTGTGAGCTTGGTTGTGTAAAACTCTTCTTTTGGGTTATTAGTTACCTGGAGAACTAACAGCTGATGAAGACATTGAGAGGAGCAGAAGCAAACTCAAGCTTATGCTAGCTGAGTTCACATCACGTGATCCGTCTACTGGTTCCCTGTACATGACATGGCTTGGAAAGAGAGAGAGAGAGAGAGAGAGAGAGAGAGAGAGAGAGAGAGAGAGAGAGAGAGCCCTATCTTCTGTGACCTTAGTTATTCTGCTCAGAAAGGAAGATGTCATCTAGCAGTGTTTTGGGTTCCTTGGGTGCTTGTTGCCCCTGCCACTGGGGCTACCAACAAAATACTGCTTGGAGAAAGTGGGGGTGGGGACATAGAGGAGGGAATGGGGTACCATCACAAGATTTGCTCATACAATGTATCTAATTATTGACAATAAAGATGTTAAAGTAAATCCAAAGATGTTAAAAATAAAAAAAACATATAATAATAATAAATAAAATAAATAACGGAAGGCAGAAGTTTTCCTACTTTCCAAGAGTATTAACAGAACTGTTTCCACAAATAAGTTCTGTTGAAACTGATGCTGCTTTTAGGTTTATAATGGGTTGAATTTAGGCTTCAAGATATTAGAAAGGGAATGGTTACAATCCACTGTTTCAGTGATTCTTAAGATTCTATTTTCTTCACCAATCCACTTCTTTTATTTACTTTTCAGAGCCCTCAGATTGCTCCAAACATTCTGTTAATGTTTTATATTTGCATTCCGTGCAGTAAGGAGGAAGGGAGGAATGGATGGAGCGAGGAAGAACTTTCATGTGAGTCTCAAATATTTGTTTTCAGACACTTTGTTCTATGTACAGGGAAGGTGAAGTTAAGTGCTTATCACAATAGTTGACATTTAAAGGCACAGAGTATTAGATTGTAAGATTAAAACTATTTTGTCTTTTGTCAAAACGTTCCTGAGATAACTTTGTGATGTATTTATATTTTGGGGTGTCCACTAAGAGATCCAACGTCTTGTGTTGATTCTGCCAGAGGATCAACATAGGGTGACATTGCCCATTACAGACAGCTGAATAATATGTTATTTTCAGATTATTTTCTGCCAAGATAAGTTTCCTGATCCTTTCAGACAGTGGTTAATCTTAACTTATTTTCTGAAGTCATGGACTAGTTGGTAAAATGACAGATTTTCAGGAATCTGAATTCTAGCCCCATTAATTTTTTTGTCTGAAAAAAAGGTTTTTATCTTAGGAAGAGTGCTTATGACTTTTTAAAATATGCATAATCATACACATGTGTGTGCACATGTTGGCATGTATGTATGTGCACATAATCATGTGAGCACCTCTGCACCTACGTGTGCATGCAAGTGGAGCCAGAGGACAGCCTTGTATGTTTTTCCCCTTAGGAACACAGAGATTATATCTACCTTTCCTGAGACACAGAGATTATATCTACCTTTCCTGAGACAGGCTCTCTTTTTTGGCTTGTAACTCACCAATTGGCCTAGACTGGCTGGCCATTAAGCCACAGGGGCTTTCTTTTCTCAGTCCTCCCTTTGGCTGGTTCAGAGGAACTTCTTTTCCTAACTCTCATTGTTGGGATGAAAAGAATATACTGTCATGCCAGACTTTAAAATATTGGGTCCTGGGGATGGAACTCAGTTCCTGCAAGGCATTGCTTTGTTGACTGAACCATCTCCCCAGCCCTTAAGACTTTCTTTAAAGTAAGTTTTATGATATTTCCTATTATCTTTGATGTGTGGAAAGTCAATATTTGGAACAGAAACAATTATATGTTTCCTCTGTTCCCAGAGTCAGAAGGCTGATGCAGCTAAGATTGTCAGGGAATCTAAATTAATTATAAATTAATGGTAGGGGGTGGGTTGATATAAGTGCTATTTTCATGTCACTGGCATATACAAAGGGTAAATATATTTAAACAAATAAAGTCCATTGATGGAAATATGTGGTCTAGACTCATGATCAATACAGGAATGCTAAGGAATGTTCAGAAAGCATTAAGGATAGAACTCCCATTTACTTAGTTTGCGTGGATGAGAGTTAGGAAAGAAGCTCCTCTGAACCAGCCAAAGGGAGGACTGACGTGGTGCTCCTTGGACTGCTTGCTAAGTTACCTTTCTCCACCTGACTCTCAGCAGTCACTTTATTCAAAACCTCTAACATCGCCAAGTATCTGGAATGTTAATAAGATCTGAGTGACCTCAGACTCTTACATACAAAAGAGAGGTAGATGGTATTTTCACTGTCCTCCCCAAAGTAAATAAATTGAGATGTAAAATGGAGGATTAACAAGACATGTCCAGAATCTTAGAGGAAGAAATGAATCATGAGAGAGATCTAGCTATGATGGCATTTTGGTCAGGTTCCCACAAAACCAAGATCAGGAACAAAACAAGGAAAACCTTAGGAGTCCTGGGACAACACGAGGCAGAAGTGCCCTGGAAGAGGCCTCAGGAATGGCTCAGAAGAGCACCCATGGGCCTTACAACAGAAAAAAAAAATCTATTTTTCACTTTTACATGCTCTCTCTGCGACTGGAAAGTGTTTCATATGAAAACTCGAGTTCCATTCATTTCTTTCTTTGACCTTAAAGAACAGGCAGCCTGGGATTTGGAACTTGGAACATAGGGTAACCTCAGTGTAACTCAACATAACAGGAACACGACCCTGGGGAGCATAAGCACAAAGAAATGATGATTATGTGTTCCTATCACTTTGTAGGCCCCTTTACCTTCCACCTAGATCCAAAGGATTTGAGCAAACATACTGATCAGATACCGACAAGTCAAAAGCCTTTGAGACATGGTAGCTGAGAGGAAAGGACATATTTAAGTGTCCTATGGGCTGCTTGTGGCACAAGGAGAGAGAGTTCTGATTAGTATTCTTGTCTAACTTGATCCCTGTGAATCCTTTAGAGATGTGTGCATTGCTCTGTCAGTTTCAAAGCTATTCAGATCAGCTACGAGAGAGTCTTGGCTCAGTTTTTTTTCTTGGAAAAAGATATTTTTCCAAATGTTCCTACAGGTGTTTCAGAAATACTATGAACTCCCAATCTAGAGTTTTTCTTATCTAGAAGATATTAAACCTAAACAATGTGAGGATTCTGTAATAAAGGGAGATATTTCTGAAGAAGCCTGACTTAAAAAAATTATTTACTTAAAGGGGGAGAGACAGAGAGAAAGAGAGAGAGAGAGAGAGAGAGAGAGAGAGAGAGAGAGAGAGAGAGAGAGAGAGAGAGAGAGAGAGAACATGCTGGGGCTCAGGGGTGCAGT
The DNA here is from genome assembly GCA_004024765.1 of Zapus hudsonius. Classification (NCBI taxonomy): domain Eukaryota; kingdom Metazoa; phylum Chordata; class Mammalia; order Rodentia; family Dipodidae; genus Zapus; species Zapus hudsonius. The sequence goes on from PVHP010012218.1 coordinate 41,891, forward strand.
TAGGGCACTTGCCTGCAAAGCCTAATGACCCCAGTTCAATTCCTCAGTTTCCATGTAAAGCCAGATGCACAAAGTGGTGCATGCATCCTGTACAGTGGCTGGAGACCCTGCCTGGCACACCCATTCTCTCTGTCTGTCTCTCTTTTATCTCTCTCTCTTTCTCTCAGCTTGCAAATAAATAAATAATAAATAAAAGAAAGACACACAGGAAGTAAAGTTTTCAAGAGAAGTCCATATCTAATACTCATTTGTAACCTTTAGATTGTCAGACTATAGAACTCCCAGAAATAAGAGCTGGGGTGATGCTCAGTTGGTAAGCTGCTTGCCTTTGCAAACATGAGGACCTGAGTTTGATCACCAGAACCCATGTAAACGTGAGGAGCATTTCAGCAGACACTTGAAATCTCATCAGTGGGGAGGCAGAGAGGCAGGTCTCTGGGGCTCACTGGCCAGCCAGCCTAGCCTACCTGGCTCCAGGCCAATGGGAGAACCTGTCTCAAGATAAAAGATGGTCAGTAGCTGGGGAATTTGAGGCTGTCCTCTGCCTTCACACATACAGACATGCACGCACATCTCACGCACATGCATCTGCACACACAAACATGCACACATATAAAAGTAATATGACATTGGAAAAAATTTTCTTTATGAATTTTACAGACATTATTCTGTTGTCTTCTAGTTTGATGACATTATGATCTCTGTCTCCCTGATAGCATTTGTGATCATATTTGTGGTGATCTAAAGTATGGGGATGACTTCCCTGGATGTGAGAATTCTATCAGTATACTTGGCTCCTTCAGCCTGGAAATTTACACTCTCATTCATGTACATTCAAAAAATACCCGATACACTGCTAGGATCGAACACAGGGAGTTGCATATTATAGGCAAGCACTCTACCACTGAGCTACATTCCTGCTGGATTAGTTATGACTACAGATCTCTAGATCGCATTTTATTTTACCTATTTGCCATCTCTGTTGTAGTATTTGCATTTCTGGGAGGTGAGTGAAGACATCCTAAAGTATATCTTCTTATTATTGAATATTACCACTCTTACCTTTTAATACTTTATATTTAGTTTTTAAACATTCAAAAAATTTGGTGATAAGAGAGACAATGAGAATGGGAGCACCAGGGCCTCCTGCCACTGCAAATATACTCCAGATGCATGTAAAATATTTTTATTTACTTACAGGGGAGAAAGGACAGAGAGAGAGAGAAGAGAGAGAAGAGAGAGAAGAGAGAGAAGAGAGAGAGAATGAACATGCTGTGTCTTGAACATGCTAGGGCAAATGAACTCCAAACATATGCACCACTTTGTGAATCTGGCTTTATGTGGATGCTGGGGAATCTAACCTGGGACCTCAGGCTTTGCAAGCAAGTGCCTTTAACCATTAAGTCACCTCTCTAGCCTGAAGTTGCCCTGTTAACTCCATGAAGTTAACTTAAGACATGATGTAAGCCAGTGATTTTCATTGTGAGAAGGTGACTGGCTCTCTTTCTAGAGGGGAGACAATAAACTAGCAAATATCCTTGTCAGGGTAAATGTGCTGAACACCTCGAGCAGAAGCAGCTTCAGAATGCAGGTGATTGATGAGAACATTTGTCTATGAATAGTGAAGAG